>CM072922.1:3149521-3207021 GCA_036971965.1 Nyctalus aviator
CAGGAGAAAGGCAGCCTCCTCTGGCAGCGTTAGCTCAGGTGCAAATTGGGTCTGAGGTGAGGGCTGCACCGTTAGTGACGTGCAAATCGGTGCAACCAGCCCGGCTGGTGTGGCTCAGTAATGGAGTCTCAGCCCTGGAACCAGGAGATCCCGGTTCGATTCCCCGTGAGGGCACATGCCGGGGTTGCAGGCTCCATCCCCAGAAGTGGATGTGCAGGAGGCAACCGATCCATGATGTTTCACTCTCATCCATGATTCTCTCTCTCTTTTCCTCTCCCTTCCTCTCTCCGAAAATCAATAAAGGAAAAGGAAAGAGAGAGAGAGAGAGAGAGAGAGAGAGAGAGAGAGAGAAATTGGTTCAACCATATCGACATGGTGATTCCGGCCAACACCGTTTGTTTCTGTCTGTTGGCCCAGCGCTGCCATCGGTAGGATGGAGCCGCGGAGCAATCTGAGCGAGGGGCACCGAGCGTGGAGGGCGGGCAGGAGGGCCACCCTGCGGCAGAGCACCGCACTCATCAGGGAATGTCTGCATCCGGCCACCTGGGGCGAGGCCCACATTAGACCACACCCCGGGGACGGAGCACGCCGAGGCTGTCACTCTGTTCCTGTGAAATCTTCGTGATGTGCGTTGATTTCTATATTTTCTCTTTTTAAAAAACATCCTCATCTGGGGATATTTCTCCATTCATTTTTAGAGAGAGTGGGAGAGAGAGGGAGAGACAGAGAGAAATGTTGATGTGAGAGAAACACACCCATTGGTTGCCTCCTGCACAATCCCCTGACCGGGGCCCGGGCCAGGGAAAAGCCTAACACTGAGGTACGTGCCCTGGACTGGAATCGAACCCAGGACCCTTCAGTCTGTAGGCCGATGCTCTATCCACTGAGTCAAACCGGCCAGGGCTGATTTATATATTTTCTTTTTAAAAAATATATTTTATTGATTTTTTTTTCAGCGAGGGATAGAGAGTTAGAAACATCAATGAGAGACATCTATCAGCCGCCTCCTGCACACCTCCTACTGGGGATGTGCCCGCAACCAAGGCATATGCCCTTGACCGGAATCGAACCTGGGACCCTTCAGTCCGCAGGCAGACGCTCTATCCACTGAGCCAAAAACCGGTTTCAGCTGTTTTATATATTTTCTGAATACTGAATAGGTAATCTGGAAGTACACACCACCCACAGCTGAGCGGTGTTTACCCATTTGGAAGAAGCATATGAGGAGCCTTTGCCAGCCGCTAAATCCGTGTTAGACTACTTGGTTTTTCTTAACATGCAGCCTCTGTTTAGTTTTACAATCAGAACAGAAGGTGTTCCTGTTTGCTAAAAGAAAAACGACCACGAGAGAGAATGGAAAAATGGCCAAAAAAACAAAACAAAACAAAAAAAACCCAAAAAACAAAAAAAGGCAGCCAGCGGCGCATAGTAGGTGCTCAGGAGCGTTTCTGTCCCGGGCCTCCGGACCCCGCGGGTCCCAAGCAGCCCCTGGGAGCGCCGTGAGCACCGTCCCCTCCCGGAGAGCAGGGCCGCTCAGCCTTCTGGGGCCAAATCACCACGGAGATGTACAGGCGGAGGAGGGCCATCGGGAGAAGAGGGAAAACCCTGACTATACATGTACATAAAACCCACATTACAACATGCTAAAACCCGTAAATTGGAACCACGTGGCGCTGCCCTCTGTTGGCACGGAGACAGAGTTTTCAGGCGCTGGCTTGAAATGGAGCCATCTTCCTCCAGCACCTGAGGACGGAGGGGGCCGGGCCGGGCGGGGGCGGCGTGGCCCCCGCTCTGGGGCACATTTGCGGCTCGTACTTCAATGTGGAGGAGCTAAAAAGAAACGGACTTGGCACCCCTTCCCACCTTCCACCGAACAGGCAAATGCCGAACAGATGTCCTCAAAGGCTGGGGAGCGGAATGAAAGGCGCACTTAGGATTTATGGAGCTGAAAACCGAAAACCAGTGGAAATTAGGACACTGATGAGCACAGAGCCTGCCGCTAATGCACGCTTTTTTCACCCGAGGACTTGCAAATTGGCTTCCAGATGCCGGGGCGGGTGCAGGAGATGCCGGAGTGGTGATGGGTCGGAGCCAGGCCGCCAACACCCTCCGGGATCTGGCGGAGCCTACCTGTGAGGCCTGGAGCCCCGGCCTGCACCCGTGACGCCCCTTTCTCACCTGACATCCTCGGCCTTCCCTCCCCCCACTCCCTAGCATCCCATGCTTGGTCCCCCCACTCTCTAGCACACCATCCTTGGTCCCCCCCACTCTGTAGCATCCCCATCCTCCTCTCTTCTCTCTAGCATCCCCATCCTTGGTTCCTCCATTCTCTACTATTCCCATCTTTGCCCACCCCCCCTTTTTACATTGATTTTGTTTTCAATATGTAGTCTCTATTAGTTCAATAATCAGAACAAAAGATATTCCAGTTTGCTGACAGAAAAACACCAAGAGAGCATAGAAAAAACTCACAACAGTGGCCAAACTCTTTTTTAAATTGATTTTAGAGAGAGGAAGGGGGAGAGAGAGACATTGATCAGTTGTCTCTTGCAGGCACCCTGATGGGGGACTGAACCTGTAAGCTGGGTCTGTGCTCTGATTGGGAATCGAACCCACCACCTCTTGGTGTATGGGACAACACCCCTGCCAACTGAGCCACACCAGCCAGGGCCTCTCACACCACGTGAAGTATCTAGCACTCCCACCCCGTTCGCCCAGCATTGAAGGCCCCCCGTCCCCAGCATGTCTCCTCCCGGGGGCTCCCTGCACCCGAAGGACGCCTCTCCTGTCCCTCTGCCTTCACTGTTCAGCCTGTCTCCCCGGCCGGAGGCGGGCACCCGTCATCCAGCTCTGGCCTAGAGGGCGCTATTCTGCGAGGAGGATCCCTCAGGCTTCTCCTTTTCACACAGCACACAGTGTGCACTTTATTGCATGGATGGATGGATGGATGGATGGATGGACGGACGGACGGACGGATGGATGGACGGATGAATGGATGGATGGATGAATGGATGGATGGATGGATGGATGGATGAATGGATGGATGAGATGGGGTCTCCTCCACATGCTCCTCCCACCCTCTCCATCCCCCGAGAGGACATCCTGGGAACTTTGGGTGGCAGAAATAAAGCAATCCCAAGAGGAAGCAAATGCCCCTTTTCTAGACCTACTGTGTACTGCCTGCTCTCGGCGCTTCAACAGATGTCAATCTCGTGTGATCCCCCATTGGGTGCTGACACTGCGGGAGGGAAGTGCTTTGGCAAGGTCACCCTTTGTCAGGGCCCGGGAACCTGGGCCAGTGCGCAGAGGTGGGGGATGGGGACCCAGGCTGGGTGTGCCGGAAGCGGGAAAGCCTGTCTTGGGTTCATTTCGGTCTGCTTATCTCCCGAGACGAGGATTCCCGGATCCCCAGAGCCTGAGAAGACTTCCCGCACGCAGCCTGATATTGGATCACCAACGCCCAGGCCCAGAGCTGCGGGTACTATCATCCATTTCAGATGCAAAACCTGCTGCCGGGAGGAGTGGCTAGGCTCCCGCGTAACCAGGAGGCTGAGCCGGACTTGAACCTGAGGGGTCTCAGCCTGTGTGTGTGCAATGGCCGTGTGGCTTTTCTTTCCTCTCTGCGTGCGGGGACCCCAGCAGGGACAGGCGTGCAAGTCCCATCTGCGTCTCGCATGATCCCTCCCGTGGCATTGGCATCAGGGCAGGTGAGGGTTCAGGTCCCCCCCGGGCTCCGGGGCCTTTCAGAGTTCCTCCGTCAGTCCGTCCATCTGCACAAGGACCTGTCCTTGGCCTGTACCCACGGAGCTTACAGGCGATGGATGAACCACTGAGTAGATGCGTGAACCAGGTCACTGCAAGTGGCAATAAGTGCTGTGAAGGCCCAAGGCACCCACGCACGCCTCCCCACACACACCCCAAAGGTCACCCAAGCTGCTTCCCAAAGACCAGGGTGCACCCGCACCCAAGTCCACGGGCACAGTCACGCTGCGTCAGACCTGTCTGTGTGGGCTGCGTCTCCTGATGGATGGTGTCCGCCGGGGCTCATCTGGGAAAACACACCACAGGCGGCATCGGGAAGGGGTGATGTGGGGCCTGCCGCACAGGGGAGGGGCCTGAGAGTGAGAACGGGGCACGGAGCTGAGCTGGTCACCACAGGAAGCCGCCGCCACCACGGGGAGGGGACGGGAGGCAGAAATTGGAGTCCGAGAGTCCACGCTGAGTCCAAGAGCCCACGCCGAGTCTGAGATCTGACGCTGAGTTCACGAGTCCATTCCGAGTCCGAGAGCCCACGCCGAGTCTGAGATCTGACGCTGAGTTCTCGAGTCCACTCTGAGTTCACGAGTCCATTCTGAGTCCAAGAGCCACGCCGAGCCCGAGAGCCCACGCCGAGCCCGAGGGCCCACGCCGAGTCCACGCCGAGCCCGAGAGCCCATGCCAAGCCCACGCCTAGCCCGAGAGCGCACGCCAAGTCCGAGAGCCCACGCCAAGTCCATTCCAAGCCCGAGAGCCCACACCGAGTCTGAAAGCCCACGCCGAGCCCGAGAGCCCACGCCGAGCCCGAGGTCCCACGCCGAGCCCGAGAGCCCACGCGGGGCCCGAGAGCCCACGCCAAGCCCGAGAGCCCACGCCAGGCCCGAGAGCCCACGCCAAGCCCGAGAGCCCACTCCCGGCCCGAGAGCCCACGCCGGGCCCGAGAGCCCACGCCGGGCCCGAGGGCCCACGCCGGGCCCGAGGGCCCACGCCGGGCCCGAGAGCCCACGCCGGGCCCGAGAGCCCACGCCGAGCCTGAGAGCCACGCCGGGCCCGAGAGCCCACGCAGAGCCCGAGGGCCCACGCCGAGCCCGAGAGCCACGCCGAGCCCGAGAGCCACGCCGAGCCTGAGGTCCCACGCCGAGCCCGAGAGCCCACGCCGAGCCCGAGAGCCACGCCGGGCCCCAGAGCCCACGCTGAGTCTCAGATCCCACACTGAGTCTGAGGGCCCACGCTCCCGCTTGCTGTCCCGGTTTGGAATCTCCCTGTGGGGAGCCATAGTTACTGAACACACTGGAGGAGACCTTGGGGTTTGCCGGGGCCCATTAAAGGCAGCGGCGGAGAAGGCCCAGCGGAGGGAACACGAGAGGCCAGGGGAGCTGGGGTGGGAGACTAGGCGAGCCCGGGGCTCAGGCCCCCAGGTGCGGAGGAAACACACCCTGACGGGAGGTTGGAAGCCGTGCGGGGCTCGGCCCTGGGAGAGGCCTGAGAGCCTTATGTGCATGCTCCGTGGAGAGGGGCGTCCGGCCGCACTGCCCAGGCCCTGGTGTCCGGCCGCGCTGCCCAGGCCCTGGTGTCCAGCCGCACTGCCCAGGCCCTGGTGTCCAGCCGCACTGCCCAGGCCCTGGCGTCCGGCCGCACTGCCCAGGCCCTGGTGTCCGGCCGCACTGCCCAGGCCCTGGCGTCCGGCCGCACTGCCCAGGCCCTGGCGTCCAGCCGCACTGCCCAGGCCCTGGTGTCCGGCCGCGCTGCCCAGGCCCTGGTGTCCAGCCGCACTGCCCAGGCCCTGGTGTCCGGCCGCGCTGCCCAGGCCCTGGTGTCCGGCCGCACTGCCCAGGCCCTGGTGTCCGGCCGCGCTGCCCAGGCCCTGGCGTCCAGCCGCACTGCCCAGGCCCTGGCGTCCGGCCGCACTGCCCAGGCCCTGGTGTCCAGCCGCACTGCCCAGGCCCTGGTGTCCAGCCGCACTGCCCAGGCCCTGGCGTCCGGCCGCACTGCCCAGGCCCTGGTGTCCGGCCGCACTGCCCAGGCCCTGGTGTCCAGCCGCACTGCCCAGGCCCTGGTGTCCGGCCGCACTGCCCAGGCCCTGGTGTCCGGCCGCACTGCCCAGGCCCTGGCTCAGAAGGGGCCCAGCCCCCAGTCTGTCCGCGTGGTCTGGGGGAGCCTTTGGGAAAGGGCTGACAAAGGGGCAGAGAGAACTAGTTTAATGAGCACCTCCTCTGTGCTCGGCACCACGGGACCCTGGCCTCTCCGCTGCAGAGCAGCCGGCCCATAGGACTCGCCTCCTTTGCTCGGATGAGGAAACAGAGGCTCCACTAGGACGGGCTCCTCACTGCGGATCCCACAGCCGGGAGGGAGTGGGGATTGTGGGGCGTTTGGGGAGCCGTGCGCCTCTCCCCCTCCCCCCAGGAGGGCCGTGGTATCCCGGGAGGAGGTGGAGGAGGAGGGAGGCCCTCTCCCTGACCCTGGGTCCTCGCTGGGGCTTAGGAGGTGTGGATGGAGACGGCTCCGTCCACCTCTGGCCGGTGTGAAAGAAAGAGACAGGCCATAGGTGTTCTGTGCATCATCCCCCACCCCCCCTGTCCCATGGAACTAACCCTATTTGGGCATCTCACTTAGCGCCTAATGGAATAGCCGCTGCTCTGTGGTGACAGGAAGTGAAAAAGGAAAGAAAGGTTATGCTGAGAACCTCATCAGGGAAAGGGCTCTCAGGTCCATTCAGCATCCATCCATCTGTCCATCTGTCCATCCAACAATTTGTTATCTCCTCAGCCATCCAGCCAGGTGTGTATCCATCCGTTCACACACCCACCTATCACCCATCCGCCTAGCCACCCATTGTCCATCCATCCCTTCGTCCACTGACTCTCCACCTGCTATCTGTCCCTCAACCTCTCCACCCGCCATCTCTCCCTCCTGGGCTGGAGTGGGAGCACTCACCACCGACGTCTGAGAATGCTGGGAGTCGTCCCAGGCTCTGCCGCGTACCTGCGGTGTGATTCCCGGCAACCGAGGCCACCCCTCTGTCCACACCCTGCGCAGCAGAGCCGCAGCGCCCCCATCGGGAGGGGCGAGTGGCCTTCACGCGGCGAGGCTCACCAGGAGCCCAGAACGGTGCTCGCTGCACCCTGCACTCGGCACCAGCGGGTCCCGCCCCTGTCTTGCCCAGGACGCGGGGCTCACCGGCTCTCCCCTGCGCGGTGCGAGGCCCTCCCGGGCTCAGCTGTGGCCGAGGCCAGCGGGCCCTCCGCCTTCACGGAGCCCAGTGCCCGGCTGTGGCCCAGAACCTGTGCCGGGCTACGGGGTGCACGGGCCTCCCTGATCCAGCCTGGACGTGTGTCTTCTTGGCCAGCCGTGTGTGGACTTTTTAAAAATAGACTATTTTTTAGAGCAGTTTTAGGTTCACAGCAAAACGGAGCAGAAAGTTCAGAGATTTCCCACACGCCCTCTGCACCCCCAGGCAGGTCCTCCCCCACTATCAACAGCAACCCCCACGCCGCCCGCGCTGCATTCGTTAACATCGCGCAGCATCTTGGCGGCTCACATTCTGTGAGCTGTGCCCAATACCACCCTTATCATACGTGAGAGGAAACCGAGCACAGAGCAGTGACATACGCTGGCCAAGGTCGTCCAGCGACATAAGCAGGAGGTCAGGGGCTGACCCGAGCCCTCTGGGTTTTACGCACTAAGCTGTGCGTCTTCCAGGGGGCGTGGGCAGAGAGACAGGCTGAGAAAGGGCAGTGACGATCCACAGGGCAACAGAGCCAGGACTGGGAGGCCAGAGGGTGGCAGGGAGCTCGGAGGAGAGGGGTGCCACTCCTGGCTCTCCCAGCGCCTGGCGTGGTGTGGATGCCCAGGCGGCCGGGAACACGGGCAGACTTCCCGGAGGCAGTGTCCACCTGCTGGGCCTGGAGCGGCGGGAGGAGCCTGCAAAATGCTCTGTGGCCAGGCCCAGGTTCCCTTAGACTCGACAGCAGGCCGCCTCGTGGGTCCCGGGGGCCTGGGCCTGCCCACGGCAGAAGCACAGGGTCAGCCGTCCTGCGAGAACTGGTCACTGGAACAGGCAGGCGTCTCCGGGGGAGGGGCGCCTTTTCCCAGCGCGCACACTGTCTGAAGAGCACCTCGAGAAGTTCCTTGTTATAAACTGCAGGGCCCCCCAGTTCCCTGAGCAATGTTCCCGGGGGTGCGGGGCGGCCACAGAGGGGGCCTCCGGGCAGGCTGCCTGTCTGTCTGGTGCCCCCTGGGGAGCAGCGAGATGCCCGGTGGCCTGTGGGCTGGGCTGCAAGGTGAGGGCCGGCCAGGTCCTGCCTGCCAGGAAGGTCTCCATGTGCAGCCAGGAAGGCGGCCCCTGGGAACGGTGGGGAGGACTGCAGGCCCGCCCTTCCTCCTGCTGTGCCCGGTCCAGGGCTCCCTGTCCCGCTTCCTCCTCCTCCGTCCTGGCTGACAGATGTGGCCCGGGAGCTCGGGGACCGAGGGACGTGAGGTGCTTTAGGATGGAAGGCAGGGCCCAGGGGTCTGTCAAAGGCCTCTCATCTGCTGCCAGAGCTCTCGCCTGGCGGCCTTTCCCAGGCTCTCTCTCAGAAGCTCTGGATTGGGTCCCCGGGCCGCTCCTGAGGCTCCCTCCCGGGCCCAGGACCCCGCCATAGGCGCTGCTCTGGCGCCCCCCAGTGGCCAGTGCGGCGAGTGCAGTGTGCAGAGCTCAGGGGGTCCCAGGCCCTCAGTTCTTTCTGCTTCTCCAGCGTATAACCCGCCTATGAGACACCTTCATCTTCCTCCACAGCCTCTCCCTGGCCGGCTGGGTGTTTACGTTTTATGCCGTGCTCTTCCTCCCGCTGAACCATAACGACCAGTGAGCAGGCACGTCATGGTGGACCTGAAGCCGGCCTGGCAGCTGGGAGCCAGCGCCCTCCTGCCTGAGGCCGGCACTCCAGGCTGCTGGGAAGACTTGAGACTTTTGACCTACCAGTAACGAATGACCACAGCTAAGTGAAAGCAGGCTGGAGAACATTCCAGCAGGTGATCCCACTGCGGCCCGCGGGAGGGGGGGCATCCGATAAACGGTGATGTCACAGCGGCTCAGGTGTGGCCTTCCCAGCACCCCCTGATGAGGGGTTCTGCCTCCTGTGGACAGAATGGGAACAGGAGAGATACCACCTAGAAAAATACAGACTGCTAGACGCCCACCTGGCCAAGACAGTCATGTGACCTGCCCGAAGTCTCCTGGCCAGCGCGTGTAGGGCAGGGTGCCCTCCTCCGGACTTGGCCGTGCGTGGCCACGCCCCTCCCCCCGCCCTGCATCCTGCTGTCCTGTCCCCGGGTCCCAGCCAGAGGTGAGCAGGGGCAGGCGCAGGCGCTCGCTACCAGTTCGAGGTGTCTGAGAGCCAGCAGCATCTTCCGGAAAGGGATGGGTGGTAGCTATTTTTGCTCTCAGGCCAGAAGGCCTCTTGCGAGGGCCTCGCTGCCACGGTGGCGCAGAGACAGCCTCAGACAACCCGTCCGCGGGCCACTTTACTCTCAAGAACGGGAGCTGGACTTGGCTCCAGCCGCGCCTGTTCACCAGCTCTATGTAGTAGCCTCTGCTTCTCTCGGGAAAACAAGTCTCCCCTCTACAAACTACCCTTCCTGCCTGGCCCATGTGGCTCCGTGGATGAGTGTCAACTTATAAACCAGGAGGTCATGGCTTTATCTCCAGTGTGGGGCGTGCAGAAGGCAGCCAACCAATGATTCTCTCTCATCATTGTTGTTTCCATCTCTCTCCCTCTCCTTCCTCTCTGAGATCAATATATATATATATATATATATATATATATTGATCTTTTAAAACAATAAAGGATCACCCTTCCCCATTTCAAATGTAGGGTGTTTGTGAAGTTGACCTTCAGTCGCCCACTTGGCCAAGTTGATCAGTGTGTGCCTCCCTCTTACCAACCCCTCAAATGCCAGTTTGTTCCAGGACAAGCACCTGACCCAATGGCGGCCAGTGAGGGGTGGGGTCTTGGTTCAGCGCTAGGGAAAGAGACACAGCCCCCTGGTCGGTGAGGCTGGGCCTGGGGCAGCGATCCTGCTTCTTGAGGGAGAAACCCTGTGGGCACTGGGAGCCACGGTGGAAGGCAGAGAGAAACAGTGGGAGATGCCTTCTCCCTGGTGACATCCCCGAGCCCCTGGATCAAGCCTCACCTGAAGCTCAGCCACGCTTGGACTTTTCAGCTAAGAGAGCCAATCAATTCCCTTTATGGCTTAAGCTGTCTGACCTTGGTTTTCTGTTGCTCACAGCCTGCCTGCCGAGCTGATGTATCATCGTGTGCTCTCTCGGGGCCTCTGCAGGCAGGCCCCCCGAATGACCAGGGCCTCCCCATGACCAGGGTCTCTGCAGGCGGGCAATGCTTTGAGGTTGCCTCTGAGATGCCGGGCTCAGCCTCAGAGCCTCAGCCGCACTCTGCTCTCCAGGGCAGCCTGCTCACGGCTGCTCCTGGGCCCCAGGGCCCGGAGCCAAGGCTCTGACTTTGGCCTCCACCCAGGGCTGAACTCTGCCATCACCGCTGGGGAGCCTGGATTCTCTCTCCAGCCCGTGAACTCGACAGCGCTCCATAACGGAAACATCTGGGCGCTCTCCGGCCCCAGGGCGCACACCTCTCAGACTGCCGTAAGTCACCACGGCACGCCAGGGCTTTATTGGGCTTGTGAGTTATGGATATGGCCCGGGCTGTGCGCTTGGCTCCATTTCTTTCCCCTGCCGCACTCAAGCCACAAATCATACTTGAGAAATGGGAGGGTGACCGCATTAGCCAGGATTCACTCATAGTAGGCCGACCCTGGGAAAGTCACCGGGGAGGGTCAGATGCTCACCAGTCCCCGGCGCTCGGCCAGGAGACAACGCGTCTCCTCACCCAGGTTCCAGCGGACGGGCCTGTGTGCGGGGAAGTTCCGCCCCTGGCCCTCATTGGACCAGGTGAAAGGAGAGAGACCCTCAGGGAGGACAGTGGGCAGGTCCTGCCCCTTGACTGTCAGACTGAGGACCAGTGATATCCTACGTGATAGATGAAGAGGGAATGGGAGGGACCCTGAGTTCTGGGATGCTGAGGTAAGAGGGACAATACCCTGATGACCGTGTGATTCTTTACCTTTTTTAAGATATATACTAGAGGCCGATGCACAAAGATTTGTGCAAGAATGGGCCTTCCTTCCCCTGGTGGCCAGCACCTCCTTCACCCGGGCTGGAGCTGCCTTTCCACATTTCTATGCTGCCCTGCCCCCAGCCACTCAGTGCCTGCATATGCAAATTAGCCCACCATCTTTGTGGGGTTACTTTGCATACTCACTCCTGATTGGCTGGTGGGTATTGCAAAGGTACAGCCAATTTGCATCTTCCTCTTTTATTAGTGTAGATTGATTTCAGAGAGGAAGGAAAAGGGAGAGAGAGATAGAATCATCAGTGGTGAGAGAGCATCATTGATTGGCTGCCTCCTTCATGCCCCCCACTGGGGATCAAGCCTGCAACCCAGGCAAGTGCCCTGATTAGGAATCCAACTGTGATCTTCTGGTTCATAGGTCAACACTCAACCACTGAGCAATACCAGCTGGGCTAAATTAGCTTTTTTATTGAAATACTAGAGGCCTGGTGCATGAAATTTGTGCATGGGGATGGTGTCCCTCAGCCCGGCTTGCACCCTCTCTCAATCCAGGACCCTTCAGGTAGGGTCCCTATGCCTGGCCCATGATCAGGGCCTATCGGGGATTTCCTTCCCCTGGCTGCCAGCAGCAGGTCCCCCCACCGCTGCCACTGCTTGCCATCTGTGAGGCACTGTTCCCCCTCCCCTGCCACCAGTTGCCTCCCTCTTTGGGTGACAGGTGTGGGGCTCCATCTCTTGGCTGACCTGAGCCTCCATATGCAGGGAGATCGCTGACCAGATCCACATACCCACCACAGCCATCGCTGGCTAGTGGCCTAGGCCTCCCTCTTTGGGGCAATTGATTGCAGGCCCCCTGACCAATCACATCACACCGGCCTTAGCTGGCCTGGCACCAGTGCATGTCATAGCGTGGTCATCTGGAAGGATGTCTGGATGGTTGTTCTGCTATTCGGTCATTCAATTGATTTGCATGTTATGCTTTTATTATTATAGACTAGAGGCCCAGTGCACAAATTTGTGCGTGGGGAGGTGGGGGGACCTAGGAGGTTAGCTGGTCTGGGGGGAGGGACCAAGGGAAGTTAGCTGCTGGAGAAGGTTGGCTGTGGGAGCACACTGACCACCAGGGGACAGCTCCTGCATTTAGTGTCTGTCCCCTGGTGGTCAGTGTGCATCATACCCAGTTTTGCCGAAAATAAGACAGTGTCTTATATTAATTTTTGCTCCCAAAGATGTGCTAGGTCTTATTTTCAGGGGATGTCTTATTTTTCCATGAAGAAAAATATGGTACGCATTTATGGTTAAGTGAAAATAAAGGAAATTTATTACCTGTATATGGTATGATAGTATGGTAGTTGTCAACACAAACCAGACAAACTATGAATCCTACAGTATCAAGAATTTACTCATTTATTCAATGACAATCATGTCATCATCTTCTGGAACATCATCATAACAATCCAATTCCTGAATTTCCTGGTGAATTTCTTGTGACTCCATTTCTTTCAGAATCAGTGGACCAAATCTCTCATGTTTAGCCTGGGTGGGGGGGCCTTATTTTTTTTTGGGATGCCTTATATTTCACTCAGGAGGACACCTGTAAGTAGGTCTTATTTTCGGAGGATGTCTTATTTTCGGGGAAACACAGTAGCAACTGGTTGACCTGTCTTTCTGGTCGTTGGGCTGTATGGGTTGCGTAGGCTTTTATATGTTCAGTGCACACACAGGAAACGTGCATGGTTTGCTAAACCCTCAGCCCTGATCAATGCGAGGATTATTACGACAGAGAAGACTGGGGCGGCTTTTGGCCTGGGGGAGCTCAGTGTGAGCCTCAGAGAAGGATGCACAAGTAGCTCACAGTCTCACTCACCACAGTCCCAGTGCACTGCGCTCCAGGCAGGGTATGCTGTAGTGTCTACAGTGCTCCCAGAAGCCACCTCTCTCCCCACCCAGGCGGTGGCTGAGCTTCCTGCCCCATGCAGTTGGTGGGTCAGGTGACTGGTTCTGGCCAGTGTGAGTGGACATAACCCTGTCACTCTTCGGCAAAAGATCGAGCCGATGACCCGAGATTCTCCAAAGCTGCCTTTCCCTCGCCAATGGTAACCACTGGGATGGGGCCACAGGAGGGCCAGACACCTGTCCTCACTCCCCCCCACAGCCCTGATACCTGTGTTCACTCTCCCCCCCCACAGCCCTGACACCTGTCCTCACTCCCCCCACAGCCCTGACACCTGTCCTCACTCTTCCCCACAGCCCTGACACCTGTCCTCACTCTCCCTCCCCCACAGCCCTGACACCTGTCTTCACTCTTCCCCACACCCCTGACACCTGTCCTCACTCTCCCTCCCCCACAGCCCTGACACCTGCCTTCACTCCCCCCCACAGCCCTAACACATGTCCTCACTCCCCCTCCCCCACAGCCCTGACACCTGTCCTCACTCCCCCCACAGCCCTGACACCTGTCCTCACTCCCCCCCACAGCCCTAACACATGTCCTCACTCCCCCTCCCCCACAGCCCTGACACCTGTCTTCACTCTTCCCCACAGCCCTGACACCTGTCCTCACTCTCCCTTCCCCACAGCCCTGACACCTGCGTTCACTCCCCCCCCCAGCCCTGACACCTGTCCTCACTCTCCCTCCCCCACAGCCCTGACACCTGTCCTCACTCCCCCTCCACAGCCCTGACACCTGTCCTCACTCTCCCTCCCCCACAGCCCTGACACCTATCCTCACTCCCCCCCGACAGCCCTCACATCTGACCTCACTCCCCTCCACAGCCCTGACACCTGTCCCCACTCTCCCTCCCCCACAGCCCTGACACCTGTCTTCACTCTTCCCCACAGCCCTGACACCTGCCTTCACTCCCCCCAACAGCCCTGACACTTGCCCTCACTCCCCCCCACAGCCCTGACACCTGTCCTCACTCCCCCACCCCCAGCCCTGACACCTATCCTCACTCCCCCCCCACAGCCCTGACATCTGTCCTCACTCCCCTCCACAGCCCTGACACCTGTCCTCACTCTCCCTCCCCCACCGCCCTGACACCTGTGTTCACTCTCCCCTCCCACAGCCCCGACACCTGTCCTCACTCTCCCTCCCCCACAGCCCTGACACCTGTGTTCACTATCCCCTCCCACAGCCCTGACACCTGTCCTCACTCTCCCTCCCCCACAGCCCTGACACCTGTCCTCACTCCCCCTCTCCAGCCCTGACACCTGTCTTCACTCCCCCCCACAGCCCTGACACCTGTCCTCACTCTCCCCTCCCCCTCACAGGTCTGATGATGGCTGCACCTCTTCACTCCCAGCTCACACCCTCCCGTGACTCTGTGGTTCATAACCAGCTTTTCACCAGGCAGCCATGCTGGGGTAGCATGTGCTTGAGTCTCTGCTGTACCCTGAGTCATCTTGTGCCCTGAGCCAGTTACTCAACCTCTCTGAGCCTCAGCTACTTCATTGATGAAAGTGGGGAGAATGATACTATTAATAATAATAGACGACATCACCTACAGCAGAGGATTCTTGTAATATGAAATGAGCCGATATGATGCTCAGAACAGTGCATTCCTGTTCTCTGCCGTTGCAATAATAAACTCTCCAGTTGTAGCAGCTTTAGATGACTGTTACGTCATCAGTATCACTCGCACTTGGGGGGCTGACTGGGCTCAGCAGGGCGGTTCTCCTTTGGGTCTCTCCTGAGGTTTTAGTCTGATGCTGGCGGGCTGGAATCCTCACCTGCCTCCCTCTCTGCCTGGCAGGTGATGCCGGCTGCAGCTGGGGCTGCTGGCTGGGGCTCCTGGGGCTGCAGGCCAGGGTCTCGGCTGGGGCTACGGGCCGCCTCAGCCACACGGCACCTGGGCTTCCTCACAGCCAGTGGCTGGGTACTGGGACTCAAAGCTCAGGAGAACCAGGTGTGACCTAACTTTGGAAGTCACATGACAGCGTTTCTGCAGCAGCCAGAAGCCTTTCTGATTCCAGGGAATGGAGAATAGCGTCTGGGGTGGACAGGGGCTGATCTGGTCACCAGGAGTGAATATGAGGTGGACGCTTCTGTGTGGCCATCTTGGGAAACCCGATCTGCCACGCAAGGCCCCAAAGCATAAGGTGAAAAAATCGGGACTTTTTCAAACGCCATGGGACACGGGACAAATTGTTAAAAATCAGGACTATCCCACCAAAAGCAGGACGTCTGGTCACCTTTCAAAGCAGCAGGTGCTCAGGTGTTAGGTGCTATTCTGTTGTTTTAATTTTAGAAATCACATTATTAATAAACGAGAAATCACAAAATTAATAAACGAAATCACATTATTAATAAGCCTGATGCATGAAATTCGTGCCAGGGCTCCGCTCCCGCAGCCCCAGCTGCCATGACCCTTGTGCCCCTGCCCCCAGCCCACTGGTCCTTCTGGCAGGTCTGTCCGCCATCCGGTCTAATTAGCATATTAGCTCTTTATTATGTAGGATTATTTTTTCCTATAAAGTAAGATACACATGCACAATCCTTGCAAATACCCATTTAAATATCAGATTTTACTTGGATTTATGTACTGTGTTCTGGGGTTTAGATTTTTTTTTTTTTCTTCTATATTGTTTCCATTTGGCCCAGTGCATGGGAGAGAAGTCCAGGCTGGTTAAAAGAATGGATAGAGGTTTCGGGAAGAGGCGCAGGGGAGACATCGGGGATGCAGAGGGGCCCCTCAAAGGCCCTGGGCTCCCAAGGCCTCTGGTCCTGCCTGAGGGGTCCTTTCGGAGAGATCCTCGCTCAGCCGCTGGGCCGCAGCCTGCGGGGTGAGGCAGGTGCCGCCCATCCCCACGAATTAAAAAATAGGTGTAACTCAACCCAAAGTACACAAAAAGGGGAATGAGCCTCACCTGCTCACCTGGGCGTGGCTCCAGGACGGCAGAGCGGAGGGTCTGTGCTGTAGAACGCACTGCGTGTGGGCCACTGGGGCCGGGCTCAGGTTCCTCTCCCAGGCAGGGCGGCCTCCCCGGGGCCGAGCTTCCCCCACTCATCTTGGGAAGGCGTCAACGACCCTGGCGGAGAACGTGGCTCTGCGCCCCCATTCTCTCCTCCTCACCTTGTGGAAGAGGTGGCCCGCCCCCAGAGCCACTTGGTCAGGGCTGACTAGAAGCCCGGAGAGAGGAGGTGCGGGCGCTGCAGACGCAGCTGTTGTTGCATGAATGCAGTCTTCTCTGGAAGCTCGGCGTGTGAAAGAGGCAGAGGCAGAGCAGCTGGGCTGGAGCCCAGGAAGCCTTGCGTCAGCCCCCAGGAAGCCCCACGCAGCTGAGAGGCCCTGCGGAGCCCGAAGGGCCAATCAGTGAGCAAAAGAGTGCACACTAGCCGAAACCGGTTTGGCTCAGCGGATAGAGTGTCGGCCTGCGGACTGAAAGGTCCCAGGTTCAATTCCGGTCAAGGGCATGTATGTTGGTTGCAGGTACATCCCAGTGGGGGGTGTGCAGGAGGCAGCTGATCGATGTTTCTCTCTCATCGATGTTTCTAACTCTCTATCCCTCTCCCTTCCTCTCTGTAAAAAAAATCAATAAAATATATATATTTTAAAAAACAGCGCACACTAGTTGGCTGAAAGAGAAAAGGGGGCTGTGAAGGAAACTGACAGCTGACAGCATCTCCAGGAGGGTCTGGGTGCAGGCTCCGAGGCTCACGGAAGGAGCACTGCTGCCACATTTCTCCCCGGGGGCGGGCCAGTCCCAGAACGGACAGGAAGCAGGGCGATGGGGGCACGGGGTATTCCCAGCCTCCACAGGATGGAGTCTGAGAGGCGAGTGGACAAGGTCTGACTCATCATTACCACTGGCTTCCAACCAAGTCTCCCACGGTTGTTTCTGATTGGTGGAGCAAGGTCACATGGTTGTGCCATAGCTGCAAGGGAAGCTGGGAAAGAAGATTGCTGGCTTTTACCCTGGGAAGCCTAGGATTCCTAAGGGGGGCATTCTTAAACTGAGCAGGTGTGTTCAACCATCTGGGACAAACCCCGCACCACCCCCCTCACACACACACACACACACACACACAAACACACAGACTCCATATCCAGACTGGCTCTTTTCCATGAACTCTCTGGCAGCTCTTCACTGCCCCACACCCTCTCACCCTCCCTGTTTGTTCCCTGCTGACCTGACCTGGCTCCCTCCACAGAGCTCTCCCGCTGCCTCCTCCCGCCTCCTCCCTGTGCGTGCCCTGCAGTGCCGGCAGGCCTCTGTCCCGCGGCCACGGGAGCCAGCTGCTCTGGTGGCTTTTCGTGCCTGCCTTCTCCCGGCCTGAGTCTCTGGGACTCTAAATAATCAGCCTCTAAATAACACACATTCCATCCTGTCCGTTCACACGTGCCCGTACAAGGACGAGACCAATAACCCGCACTGCTGTGATTCTCAGTGATTAAAAGCTGGCGGAGCGTTTCAGAAAGAGCTGTTATTACAGGCCCGTGTGGGTGTTCTGAGGACGGGCGTCCGGGGTGGATGGTGAGGCCAGAGACAAAGACCCCTACCCTGCTGCACGCCTCCTTCAGACCCGCCTCTGTTCTCCCCGCTCCTGCGGCAGGGCCAGCGTGCCACGGCCCGGCCCCGGGCTATCACACCGTATTTCCTACTGACAGTAACGAGCGCACGAATTAAAAAATAGGTGTAACTCAACCCAAAGTACACAAAAAGGGGAATGTGCCTGCGTAACCACGTCATGGAACAACGCGAAGGACAGAAAAAGGAAAGGCTGTTCGTGACTTCCACTCGTGGGTTTTTTTTTTTTCTTCTGAAGTATTTACAACGATCTTTTCTCCAGGGCGGAATGCAAATGATCGTTCATGTGAAATGTTAAATTAGAATCGCTCGAACGCAGCAGGATTTATTTCCTTTAAAACGCCGTCTTATGAAGCACTGTGGTGAGCAGAGACCCCTTGGCAACCCCGGCATGATTGGCGAGGTGCAGAACCCATCGCAGGGTCACGTGGGTTTGTCTAGACCTGGGTCACACAGACCGGGGAGCAACGGAGCCGTGTGCGATGGGGAGACAGTCCGCCGCCTTCACGGAGGACGCGGTGCTGAGCGGGGAGCACCTCCCGCAGCACACACCACGCCATGAAAAGCAGCGGGGCGGAAGCTGGTCCTTCTGGAGAAGGGAGCTTCGAGGCCAGGCTCGGCCGGGGGACAGGTGGTCGCACGCACCTTCCCCTGGCCAGGCACGCAGACCCTCCCCAGCCAGAGGCGAGCTCTGCTTCCGGGCCAACAGGGACCGAGCCGCGCCCTTCCCGGCATTTGGACACATGTGTCCCCCGTGTGGCGACGTGGGGCAAAAGCGTGGAGACACGTTCCGGTCTCCAGGGGCCTGTGCGCGTCCATCGCGAGAGCAGATGTTTAGGCTCGCACACAGCGCCAGCCGGAGGGGCGCCTGCCTGGGTGTCCCTTCCTCGCTGAGGCTGCTGTGTGCTGGCTCACGTGTGTGCAAGTGTACATGTGCGTCCTGATGTCTGCAACTTACTTCCACGTGGACTGGCAAGAGGTAGCAGTCCATGGTTCAAAATTCAAAATGGATGAAAGAAATTCAGTGAAACCCTCCTCCACGCCTCTCCCAACACCAGGTCCCGTCCCCAGAGAGAGGCGCGTGAGATTTCCCCAGATCCCTGCCTCGAAAGTCTCAGAGTTTACTCATCTTTTTTGTCTGCGTATCCACTGTATGCAGGGACTTCGTTTCTGTAGACTATCATTAACCCATGGCGTTCATTTTCACATTGAAATCTTTAATGTCTATGACATTTATCCTGGTGCGTGCCGTGAAGGCAATAGTCAGGATCAGCAAATGTGCGCTGCAGTAACAAAGAACCCCATGCCCCAGTCGTTGAGGCCAATCAAAGCTAGCTCTTACTCACACTCAGGTTTATTTGGGGTTGGCTGGGGACTCCAGGCCCTGCTGACAGAGCACGCTGCTGGGGACACCGTGGGGCTCCCTGTGGCAGGAACTGTGAGCCACGGGGACTCACCCCTGGCTGCTCAGGGCTTCCTCTAGGAAGGGGGATGCTTACGCTCACATTTCGCGGATGAAAGCAAACCACGTGGTTGGAAGGAGAGGGAAAGTGGAAATTTTTTGAACAGGCCCGACAATTACTACAGAAACGTTGGATCCAACTTTTTAACTCCAGTTGGAGACCTTGTGGTCTTGGCTCAATTTAATGACAGTTCCACATTTTCTCCACTAATTTGAAATACCTTCTTTATCAGAATCCAAATTCCATTAGGTATTGGGGACTATTTGCAGATTTTCTATTTTGTTCCATTGATTAGTCTGTCTATTCCCGTACCATATGGTTTTAGTTATATGTCCTATAATTAATAAATTATAATTTTATCACTTGAATTGGAAATGTTATAATAGGTCTTCATGTCTGGTAAGGCTAGCCCTCCCCACACCTACTTTATTTATTTTTTTATAGTTTTACTAACCATTCTTGCTTATTTATTTCTTCACGTGGATTTTGGAATCTCACTGAGTCCCTGTTAAACTCAGACCTCAGCGTGGGAAGGACTGAGATCCTCAGGGGCCCAGTCTACCTGTCCGGGTCCCGGGTACATCTTCCCATTTGTCTGAATCTCCTTGATGATCCTCAGCAACAGGAGGCACGCCTTCCCCCACGGCAGCTGGCACATTTCTCAGGTGTGTTCCCGGCCAACCTATCGGTCCTAACCTTTGCCACCATGGGCAAAGGAGCCTTCCTCCCTCCCCTCCCTCTTCCTCCTCTTCCTCTCCCTTCTGTGTAGTGCGAAAGCTACTGACTTCTCCAACCCCCACCCCCTTTTTTAATATATATATTATTGATTTTTTTTTTTTTACAGAGAGGGAGAGGGACAGAGTGTTAGAAACATCGGTAGAGAGAAACATCGATCAGCTGCCTCCTGCACACCCCCCTCTGGGGATGTGCCCGCAACCAAGGTACATGCCCTTGACCAGAATCGAACCCGGGACCTTTCAGTCTGCAGGCCGACGCTCTATCCACTGAGCCAAACTGATCAGGACAACCCCCTTTAGAGTCAGTAAACTGGAGGCGGAGGCGCAGAGGACTCAGGACGCGAGCTGAGCACAGGGCGGCTGAGCTGCTCACAGACGGTCTTCCCCTCACCCACGCTCCCACGTGATGGGCCACAGGACAGCGAAGGTGAGCTGCAGGGGGGCTTCTGTGGTGGGACAGGCGCCGCTGACATCACGGGAGACTGTGCTGGGAGCTCCCAGCAGAGGGCGCCTCCGGCGTGGCCCAGGCAGCTAAGGGAGCAGAGGCCTCCGGGCCCTGACGCTGGCCCCCGCTCCCCGCTCTGTCAGTGCACAGCTGAGTCCAGCCAAGAGCCGAGGGCGGCGGGGGGGGGGGGGGGGGGGGAGGTGGTGGTTGGGCAGACGAGGCTGGCAGAGGGCGAGCGGGGGCTGAGTCCCGGCTGCACGGGGAGACCTCACCAGGCGTCCCGATGGTCTGAGGCTCCGCAGCAGCCATTCTCAGCCCGTGGGTCACGCCCCCTCTCACAGGGGTCGCCTGAGCCCATCGAAAACGCAGGTATTCACATCGTTATTCATTAACAGCAGCAAAATCACAGCGATGAAGGAGCAACGAACATAGCGTTATGGTTGGGGTCACCACCACATGAAGAGCTGGGGGCCTGGGAGTCCCGGGCTGTCCCCACAGGAGAGAGAGCAGAGGACAGAGGTGGAGGCCGAGGAGAGAGGGAGAAGGCATTGGGAAGGCTGAGAACCACGGCTCTAGGTGCTAAGACATAATTTTACAGGTAAAAGCACGTTAAAAGCCCTGGCTGGTTGGGCTCAGTGCTCCATGGTGAGGAGGAGGAACAAGGAAACATGAGCTAACGGGCAGGCCGCGCCGTGAGTGTGTTCACGACGGGAAGGGGGGCAGGGAGGGTTGGGGGGGTTCGGGGATCCGGCCCCCAGCCTTTCCTCCCAGCGGGGCTCTGTGTCCGGCCTCCGCTGCCCAGGAGCAGCGGCCCCGCTCAGGGACCCTGGCTGCGGGCTCACCGTGGGCGCTCAGTCACCGCGGCCCCGCGTGCCGATGGCACTGGGGTGCGTGTGGACCCACCATCTTGGACCGCTTTCCCCCCCCCCCCCCCCCATTCCTTCCCCCGGCGCAGGGCCATCGGAGGGTCGCCAAGCCTGGTTTGGGGAGATTTTCTCCAGCAGCCGGCCCGCCCCCATCCTGGTCCGGGCAGCGGCGCGGGGACCTGACCAGCTGAGTGCCGGCGGCGGGCGCTCCCAGGGCCTCTGGAAGCAATTTCCCTCCGCTCGGCCCATGGAATGTCCGCTCCTGCCCTACCGCCTCTGCGCCGCCCCCGGGCTGCTCTCCCTCCTGCCCGGCCTGCTGCACGCCTGTGTGCATGTGTGTGTGTGTGCATGTGTGTGTGTGTGCATGTGTGTGTGTGCATGTGTGTGTGCATGTGTGTGTGTGCATGTGTGCGTGTGTGTGTGCCTGTGTGCATGTGTGTGTGTGCATGTGTGCGTGCGAGAGAGAGAGAGAGAGAGAGAGAGAGAGAGAGAGAGAGGATGATGCTGGGTCTGTGCTAACACCTCTCTCCCTCTCTCCTGACCTCCATGTCTCTGCCCTCTGCTCTCCTGTGGGGACAGCCCAGGACTTCCAGGCCCCCAACCTTCAGCCCGGCCCCGGCAGCCAGCACCCCGACTGCCAGCCCCCCGACCTCCAGGCCGCCCTGGCACTGCCTCGGCCCTGAAGGCGGCTCAGATGTGGTTCTTCCGCTGTCGGAGCCACAGACACTGAAGCAGGAGGTGGGCTCAGGCTCCGTGTGTGGCTGACGTGGAGCGGAGCCCAGCATTGGGCTCACACGCCTCGTTCAGACACTGATTCCCCCAAAACGACCCTACAGCAAGCTTCCTCAGCTCCGCCGGCTCCGCGAGCACCGCCGGACTGCTCAGCCCCGCGAGGCGCGGGCCGGGGCCACCCCGCCTGCCCCCCCGCCCCCCGCCCTCGGGGTAGTCAGCACCCGCTCCATGGGGTAGTCAGCACCCGCTCCAGGGGGCACCGGACCCCCTCGGCACCGGGACCTCAGTCCCAGCCCAGACCTGCGGAATCCGTGTGATGGCCCTGACCGGTGTGGCTCAGTGGATAGAGCGTCGGCCTGCAGACTGAAGGGTCCCAGGTTCGATTCCGGTCAAGGGCATGTACCTTGGTTGCGGGCACATCCCCGGTAGGTGTGCAAGAGGCAGCTGATCGATGACTCTCTCTCATCAATGTTTCTAGCTCTCTATCCCTCTCCCTTCCCCTCTGTAAAAAAATTAATAAAAAAAAGACAAATTGGCGTGGGGCCTCTCACGGAGGCCAGGGGACCGTGCACACAGCAGGCTGGGGCCTCGCCGGTGGCCGCGGGGATGGGGATGGGGACGGCAGGGTCCGGGCTTTGGATGCCAGCCACGCTGCCCCTCGGGGGCGGCCTCGGGGCGTGTCTTAGCCCGGGCCTCCGCCGCACGAAGGGACCGACAGGGTTCTGCCCCGGAGCTCCGGGCGTGGGTGTCCACTCGGGGGGAGGGGAATTGCGTGGCTGCACGAGGCCGGTGTGAGGGGCCCTGCACGGCGTGGAGACGCCCCATTGCGCCTCCAGACGGAGCGGGACCCCGGCCCCGGGGGACCTGTGGCCCGGAGGACCCGATGCCGACCCGGTCCCGCGCCCCTGGGGTCAGCCAGCCGTCGCCCCAGCGGGTCCACGACCTTCCCCAGCAGCAGCAGGTCCCGGTGCCGTGTGGAAGGTCATCAGCAGGAAGGGCCGGCTGAACCCCTCCGTGCCGGGGCGGGCGAGGGGTCGAGGTCGGGCGGGGTCCCGGCGTGAGCTGGGTGCTGGTGGCCGCAGCCGCCTCTGCGCCCCCCTCGGCCAGCGTCACCGCAGCCTTGTGTGCAACCTGCAAGGAGCATTCTGGAATCACCAGCTGACCACACAGGAGGGATCAACCAGACCTTTATTTATTTTTATTTTTTTAAATATTTTTATAGATTTCATAGAGGAAGGGAGATGGAGAGAGACAGAACCCTCCATGATGAGAAAGAACCATGGCTGCCTCCTGCAGGTCCCACACTGGGGATGGAGCCCACAAGCCGGGCCTGTGCCCTGACCGGGAATCGAACCAGGTTCTCCTGGCTCATAGCTGATGCTCAGCCCTGAGCCCCGCCGGCCCGCTCAGTCCCTTCTCTGCACAGCTTATCCCCGGGCCCACGGCCAGGAAGGAGCCCCAGCGCTTCCTCCGCGGGTCCAGCCTGCAGGTGTGGTGCCCCCTGACCCCCCTGTCCTGGCTGCCCCCCGAGGGCAGGGAGCCTGCGCCGGGCCGGGGCTGTGGGGCGGATGTGCACTACGGGGTACAGGCAGAGCACAGATGGCGATGCGCCAGGTTGTGGAAACAGCCGCTCTGCAGCCATGGAGACCCCGCCGTGAACCGGGGCCCAGGTTACCTTGGAGACAGCCGCCCCTGGGAGCAGCAGCTCCCGGCGGGCCGAGCTGGCGATGGAGAACTTGGGGAAGTGGAAGTCGAGTTCTCTGCGGAGACAGATGGGCTCGCTGTTGAGACCCCAGAAGCAGCTGTGTGTGTCCCAGGTGCTCTGTATGCTCCAGCTCAGCCCAATACAGCTCCAGGCCTGCAGCTTCTCACCCCCTCCTCTGGTCTCCCTGCCCCTCCAGCCCCTCCTTTCCATCCAACATCTGTCCTGGGCCCTCCGTCCTCCATTCAACATCTGTTCGGGGAGGGGGGCAGAGCAGTGCTCGGGGGGACAGGGCCCCCGGGGGACAGTGCCCGGGGGGACAGGGCCCTGTAGGGACAGTTCCTAGGGGGACAGTGCCCGGGGGGACAGTTCCCGGGGGGACAGTGCCCGGGGGGACAGGGCCCTGGGGGGATGGGGCCCTGGGGGGACAGTGCCTGGGGGGACAGTGCCCTGGGGGGACAGTGCCCGGGGGGACGGGGCCCTGGGGGACAGGGCCCTGGGGGACAGTGCCCGGGGGGGGACATCACTGGGATGCCCGCTGTGAGCGTGCCTGGCCCGGAGCTGCCGGTCCCACCTGATGAGCGTCTCGGGCAGCAGGGTGGCCTCCAGCTGCGCCAGCGCGCCGGGCCGCGGGAAGGCGAAGAAGGCGGAGGCGTTGGCGGCGTGCTCCGTCTGCAGCACCGCGCACTGCAGCTCGCCGCCGTGCAGCAGGCGGTGGCGGCCTCTGCCTCATCATGGGCACCGGCCGGCCCTGCGCTCGTCCCCAAAGAACCCCTTCGGGCCCGTGGCTCTCGGGTCGAAGGGCCGCGCCCATCCGGCTGCGGGGACGAGAGCAGCGGGGTCCCCGTGGAGGAGGGAGGACGGGCCCCGGTCACCCATCGGGCAGCCCCCGGGGGGGGAGTGCACAGTGGACGCCCAGCTCCGCTCCCCCCGCCCCTGGGCCTGTCCCTCATCCCTGTGCCCTCGCTGTGTCTCTGTGAGACGGGGAGTGCTCGCTCAGGGACAGGGACGGACAGAGCCAGGAGCGAAGGCTGTGTGCTCTCTGGCCTCCTCACCCTCTCTCTGGGTGGTTAATTAAAAAAAAATGTTTTTAAAATATATTTCTATTGATTTCAGAGAGAAAGGGGGAGGAAGAGAGAGAAACATCAGTGACGAGAGAGAATCATTGACCGGCTGCCGCCTGCACGCCCCCCACTGGGATGGAGCCCACAACCTGGGCACGTGCCCTTGGCCAGAATCGAACCCGGGCCCCTTCAGTTTGCAGGCCGACACTCTATCCACTGAGCCAACCGGCTAGGGCCAGAGGTGGTGAAGTTTAAAGGGAAAAAAACCAGCATGTGGTGCCAGCTGCTCTAAAACACGTGTGGATCTGAGGGGTCGGCTCGGCCTGGCTGCAGGCCCAAGGCAAGTCACCTAACCCTGGGCCTCAGTTTCCCCGTCTCTCAAGTGAACATAATAACATCGGCTTGTTGGGCTGTGGGGAGAGTTCAGTAAAATCAAATATGCACAGTGACCGGCATGACAGTATTCAGATTGTGTGTGTGTGATCTTCCATATGCCAGACGAGAACTATCCGTAGGCATGTAGTTAAGTCATGCCTTAGAGGCTCAGGCCAGTCGCTTCTTCTTTTAACATGAATCTGTCTGCTCACGTGTGAAAGGGGAACATTAGCCACAGCCTGAGCTTCGTCCGGGGGAAGGTCACATGGAGACGTGGGTGTGCGTTCCCGGAGACCCGCGGAGCACGCACTGTGCACACACGAGGGGACTGGCTCCTCTGCTGAGGGACAGGGGGATTAAGGAGCGAGCACATGATCTCATTCTCTCCCAGTGCCGGGCCCTCCCTGCTCTCACCCATGCCCCCGGACCTGCCGGAGGACTGGGGCTCATGGGTGGGTGCCTGGTTCCCTGACTCACTCCCAGTGGAGGTCACAGCCCCTCTGCAGCAGCGTCCCCGCGGGAGGACGGAGACCGTCCTCAAGTGCAGGGCCTCGGGTCCCTGACTGACCTGGCCCCGAAATCAGAATCTTCTGGGGACACGTGCAAGACGCCCACATTGTAAGTGGGCTCCCCAGGGAGTGCGTGCACACTCAGGCTGGAAAAAATCCTTCTTTGAAAAAACCTCAACAAGAAGTGTTAAAATGCCATAGGTGGCCCAAGCCGGTTTGGCTCAGTGGTAGAGCGTCAGTCTGCAGACTGAAAGGTCCCAGGTTCGATTCCGGTCAAGGGCATGTACATTGGCTGCGGGCACATCCCTGATAAGGGGTGTGCAAGAGGCAGCTGGCCGAAGTTTCTCTCTCATCGACGTTTCTAGCTCTCTATCTCTCTCCCTTTCTCTCTGTTAAAAATCAATAAAATATATTTTTAAAAAAATGCCATAGGTGGTGAGCTCCCCGCCGCTGGAGGTATTCAAGCTGAAGCATCGAGGATGCCGTGGACGCCCTATTTGGAAGTCAGCGGGGAGGCTCCGGATGCTGTGAGGAGCGGGGCTGTGCGATTGGGGCCCCGGAGGGAGGGCCGTGGGATGGACCCCTCTTACCTCTGAGGAGCAGGTGACTCACCAGGACCTCCGTGGTGGCATCGCTGAGTTCCTCCCTCGGGGGCCGAGCTGCCCCTGGGTCTGCTGCTCCACGTGCTCCCGGATGCCCGTCAGGGCGGCCGCCGTGCCCAGGCCGCGGAGCCTGCGCTGGCCCGCCGTCAGGAGGAGCGGGGGCTCTGCACGGGGAGCCCGAGCAGCAGGTCCCGGAAGCCCTCCTGGATCTCGGCCTCGGAAACCAGGCTGGGGCTGAAGCCAGGCCCTCAGCAGCGGGCCCTGCTGGCGGCAGGGCCTTGGGGAAGAGCGCGGCCAAGGCCAGGGAGATGCCGGCCGGGAGGAGAGGATGTCTCTCCCGGGGCCTCTGACGCCAGCTGTCTGCAGAGGGTGAAGGCAAAGTCCATGTTCTCACGGAGAGCTTGTGGCAGGGCAGGGGCCAGGCGTCCTGGGGGCTGGGCGTGGGGCCAGAGACCTCCTGGGTGGCCAGGGCCAGGCAATGGCCCACGGCCATGAGCGCAAGGACAAGCAGCCACCACCGGGGGCCTCCATTCTCGGAGTCCTTGGTCTGGAAGCAGGGGCGGGGACAACAACAACAAAGGGAATAGTACTCACTGGTATCCAGTGTCTGCTCTGTGCCCACACTTCCCCGGCCTCCCCTCTTCATCCTCACAGCACTACGGGGGAGGCACGGCTCTGACACCCCATGTTAGACATGTTCACACCCCCATGTCACAGCGTTCACACCCCATGTCACAGCGTTCACACCCCATGTCAGTGTTCACACACCATGTCACATGTTCACCCCATGTCACAGTATTCACACCATGTCAGTGTTCACAACCGATGTCACAGTGTTCACACACCATGTCACATGTTCACCCCCAGTCACAGTATTCACACCCATGTCACAGTGTTCACACCCGATGTCAGAGTATTCACACCCCATGTCACAGTGTTCACACCCCATGTCACAGCATTCACACCCCATGTCACAGTGCTCATACCCCAGGTCACAGTGTTCACTCCCCCATGTCACAGTGTTCACACCCCATGTCACAGTGTTCACACCCCATGCCACATGTTCACTCCCATGTCACAGTGCTCACACGCCATGTCACAGTGTTCATACCCCCATGTCACAGTGTTCACACCCCATGTCACAGTGTTCATAACCCCATGTCACAGTGTTCACACCCCAGGTCACAGTGTTCACTCCTCCATGTCACAGTGTTCACACCCCAGGTCACAGTGTTCACATCCCATGTTGCAGTGTTCACACCCCCATGTCATAGTGTTCAAACCTCCATGTCACAGTGTTCACACCCCAGGTCATAGTGTTCACACCCTCATGTCACAGTATTCACACCCCCATGTCAAAGGGTTCACACCCCAGGTCACAGTGTTTACACCCAGGTCACAGTGTTCACACCCCATGTCACAGTGTTCACACCCCCATGTCAAAGGGTTCACACCCCAAGTCACAGTGTTTACACCCCCATGTAAGTATTCACACCCCCATGTAAGTGTTCACACCCCAGGTCACACTGTTCACACCCCATGCCACAGGGTTCACACCCCCATGTCACAGGGTTCACACCCTAGGTCACATTGTTCACACCCCATGTCACAGGGTTCACACCCCCCATGTCAAAGGGTTCACACCCCATGAATCAGTGTTCACACCCCCATGTCAAGGGTTCACACCCCAGGTCACAGTGTTCACACCCCCATGTAAGTGTTCACACCCCATGTAAGTGTTCACACCCAAGGTCACAGTGTTCACACCCCATGTCACAGTGTTCAAACCTCCATGTCACCCAGGTCACAGTGTTCACACCCTCATGTCACAGTGTTCACACCCCCATGTCACAGTGTTCACACCCTAGGTCACAGTGTTCACACCCCAGGTCACAGTGTTCACACCCCAGGTCACAGTGTTCACACCCCCATTTCACAGATAAGAAGACAGAGGAAAGGCTGAGTAATTCACCCGAAGTCAAACAGCTGGTAGGTGGTGAAGTCAGGACTTGAACCCGGAGCCTGGTGGGGTGGAGTCACTGTGAGATGTGAAGGACCCCCAGGAGCATCCCGTCTGAAGAGAAGTAGCCATGCCACCCACTGGGCCCCCGTGGGCACCTGCCCCGAAGTGCAGGCAGGGCTCCATTGGTTTGCCCCCGGGGCAGCACCCAGAGGCCTCAGGCTCAATCCCCTCTGGCCTGGGCAGCCGCTCTGCCCTGTGTGGGCCTCCCAGCTCCCCCGCGTCCGGTCCTGTCACACAGCGTGTCCCCTGGGCACGCTCAGAGCCTCCCCCGCTGACCCCTCTTCCCGCCAGGGTGCGCCCCTGGACTTGCAGAGCGCAGAGGAGGTATGGGGCAGCGGGGCAGTGCAGGGTGCAGGGGGGATCCTGGCTCACTCAGCCAGGCTCTGCTGTCCTGTGTACATGTGTGTTCACATATGTGCCGGCTCCTGTGTGACTCGTGAGGTGACGTGCGGCAGGACCACCACGCTGGCTGGGGGCCATGGCTCCCGCTCCAGCCGTCCCCCCACCCTGGCAGCCCCCACTCATCTGAGACCAAGGTTTTCTGGAGCCTTCAAAAGAGCGGAGGGACCCCACAGTTGGCGTGGCCCGGACACAGAAGCCAGTCCTGCGGGAGGGCTGGGAGGACTGGGAGGACTGGGAGGGCTGGGAGGGCTGGGGGGGCTGGGAGAGCTGGTAGGAATGGGAGGACTGGGGGAGCTGGGAGGACTGGGAAGGCTGGGGGGGGCTGGGAGGGCTGGTAGGACTGGGAGGGCTGGGGGGGCTGGGACGACTGGGGGGGCTGGGAGGACTGGGAGGACTGGTAGGACTGGGAGGGCTGGGGGGGGGCTGGGAGGGCTGGTAGGACTGGGAGGGCTGGGGGGCTGGGAGGACTGGTAGGACTGGGAGGGCTGGGGGGGCTGGGAGGACTGAGGGGCTGGGAGGGCTGGGAGGACTGGGAGGACTGGGAGGGCTGGGAGGACTGGGAGGACTGGGAGGGCGGGGGGGCTGGGGGGGGTGGGAGGACTGGGGGGATGGGAGGGCTGGGAGGACTGGGAGGACTGGGAGGACTTGGAGGGCTGAGGGGGCTGGGAGGGCTGGGAGGACTGGGAGGGCTGGGAGGACTGGGAGGGCTGGGAGGATTTGGAGGGCTGGGAGGACTGGGAGGGCTGGGAGGACTGGGAGGACTGGGAGGACTTGGAGGGCGGGGGGCTGGGGGGGCTGGGAGGAGTAGGGGGACTGGGAGGACTGGGAGAGTTGGGAGGACTAGGAGGACTGGGAGGACTGAGAGAGCTGCGGGGGTTGGAGGGACTGGGAGGGCTGGGAGGACTGGGGGGGCTGGGAGGACTGGGAGGGCTGGGAGGACTGAGAGAGTTGGGAGGACTGGGAGGACTGGGGGGGATGGGAGGGCTGGGAGGACTGGGGGGGCTGGGAGGACTGGGGGGCTGGGAGGACTGGGGGGGCTGGGAGGACTGGGAGGACTGGGAGGGCTGCAGGGGTTGGGGGGACTGGGAGGGCTGGGAGGACTGGGAGGACTGAGAGGGCTGGGAGGGCTGGGAGGACTTGGAGGACTGGGAGGACTGGGAGGGCTGGGAGGGCTGGGGGGGCTGGGAGGGCTTAGAGGACTGGGAGGACTGGGAGAGTTGGGAGGACTGTGAGGACTGGGAGGACTGGGAGAGTTGGGAGGACTGGGAGGACTGGGGGGATGGGAGGGCTGGGAGGACTGGGGAGGCTGGGAGGACTGGGGGGCTGGGAGGACGGGGGGGGGCTGCGGGGGTTGGGGGGACTGGGAGGGCTGGGAGGACTGGGGGGGGGCCTAGAGGGCTGGGAGGGCTGGGAGGACTGAGAGGGCTGTGGGGGTTGGGGGGACTGGGAGGGCTGGGAGGGCTGGGGGGGCTGGGAGGACTGGGAGGGCTGGGAGGACTGGGAGGACTGGGAGGGCTGGGAGGGCTGGGAGGACTGGGAGGACTGGGAGGGCTGGGAGGGCTGGGAGGACTGGGAGGGCTGGGAGGACTGGGGGGACTGGGAGGGCTGGGAGGGCTGGGAGGACTGGGAGGGCTGGGAGGACTTGGAGGACTGGGATAGTTGGGAGGACTGGGAGGACTGAGAGGGCTGGGAGGGCTGGGAGGACTTGGAGGACTGGGAGGACTTGGAGGACTGGGAGGACTGGGAGGACTGGGAGGGCTGGGAGGACTTGGGGGGCTGGGGGGGCTGGGAGAGTTGGGAGGACTGGAAGGACTGGGAGGACTGGGAGGGCTGCAGGGGTTGGGGGGACTGGGAGGGCTGGGAGGACTGGGAGGGCTGGGAGGACTGGGAGGGCTGCGGGGGTTGGGGGGACTGGAAGGTCTGGGAGGACTGGGAGGGCTGGGAGGACTGGGAGGGCTGGGAGGACTGGGAGGACTGGGAGGGCTGGGAGGACTGGGAGGGCTGGGAGGACTGGGGGGGCCTAGAGGGCTGGGAGAGTTGGGAGGACTGGGAGGACTGGGAGGACTGTGAGGGCTGGGAGGGCTGGTAGGACTGGGGGGGCTGGGAGGAGTAGGGGACTGGGAGGACTAGGAGGACTGGGAGGACTGGGAGAGCTGCGGGGGTTGGAGGGACTGGGAGGGCTGGGAGGACTGGGGGGGCTGGGAGGACTGGGAGGGCTGGGAGGACTGAGAGAGTTGGGAGGACTGGGAGGACTGGGGGGGATGGGAGGGCTGGGAGGACTGGGGGGGCTGGGAGGACTGGGGGGCTGGGAGGACTGGGGGGGCTGGGAGGGCTGGGAGGACTGGGAGGGCTGGGGGGGCTGGGAGGACTGGGAGGGCTGGGAGGACTGGGAGGGCTGCAGGGGTTGGGGGGACTGGGAGGGCTGGGAGGACTGGGAGGACTGAGAGGGCTGGGAGGGCTGGGAGGACTTGGAGGACTGGGAGGACTGGGAGGGCTAGGAGGACTGGGGGGGCTGGGAGGGCTTAGAGGACTGGGAGGACTGGGAGAGTTGGGAGGACTGTGAGGACGGGGAGGACTGGGAGAGTTGGGAGGACTGTGAGTACTGGGAGGACTGGGAGAGTTGGGAGGACTGGGAGGACTGGGGGGATGGGAGGGCTGGGAGGACTGGGGAGGCTGGGAGGACTGGGGGGCTGGGAGGACGGGGCTGCGGGGGTTGGGGGGACTGGGAGGGCTGGGAGGACTGGGGGGGGGCCTAGAGGGCTGGGAGGACTGGGAGGACTGAGAGGGCTGGGGGGGCTGGGAGGGCTGTGAGGGCTGGGAGGGCTGGGAGGGCTGGGAGGACTGGGAGGGCTGGGAGGGCTGGGAGGACTGGGAGGGCTGGGAGGACTGGGGGGGCCTAGAGGGCTGGGATAGTTGGGAGGACTGGGAGGACTGGGAGGACTGGGAGGACTGAGAGGGCTGGGAGGACTTGGAGGACTGGGAGGACTTGGAGGACTGGGAGGACTGGGAGGACTGAGAGGGCTGGGAGGACTTGGGAGGGCTGGACTGGAAGGACTGGGAGGACTGGGAGGGGGAGGGCTGATGGGGGGACTGGGAGGGCTGGGAGGACTGGGAGGGCTGGGAGGACTGGGAGGGCTGGAAGGGCTGGGAGGGCTGGGAGAGTTGGGAGGACTGGAAGGACTGGGAGGACTGGGAGGGCTGCAGGGGTTGGGGGGACTGGGAGGGTTGAGAGGACTGGGAGGACTGGGGGGACTGGGAGGGCTGGGAGGACTGGGAGGGCTGGGAGGACTGGGAGGGCTGCGGGGGTTGGGGGGACTGGAGGGGGCTGGGAGGTCTGGGAGGACTGGGAAGACTGGGACGGCTGGGAGGACTGGGAGGGCTGTGAGGGCTGGGAGGACTGGGAGGACTGGGAGTACTGGGAGGACTGGGAAGGCTGGGAGGACTGGGAGGGCTGGGAGGACTGGGAGGGCTGGGAGTACTGGGAGGACTGGGAGTGCTGGGAGGACTGGGAGGGCTGGGAGGTCTGGGGGGGCCTAGAGGGCTGGGAGAGTTGGGAGGACTGGGAGGACTGGGAGGACTGAGAGGGCTGGGAGGGCTGGGAGGACTTGGAGGACTGGGAGGACTGGGAGGACTTGGAGGACGGGGGGCTGGGGGGGCTGGGAGGAGTAGGGGGACTGGGAGGACTGGGAGAGTTGGGAGGACTAGGAGGACTGGGAGGACTGGGAGAGCTGCGGGGGTTGGAGGGACTGGGAGGGCTGGGAGGACTGGGGGGGCTGGGAGGACTGGGAGGGCTGGGAGTACTGAGAGAGTTGGGAGGACTGGGGGGGATGGGAGGGCTGGGAGGACTGGGGGGGCTGGGAGGACTGGGGGGCTGGGAGGACTGGGGGGGCTGGGAGGGCAGGGAGGACTGGGAGGGCTGGGGGGGCTGGGAGGACTGGGAGGGCTGGGAGGACTGGGAGGACTGGGAGGACTGGGGGGACTGGGAGGGCTTAGAGGACTGGGAGGACTGGGAGAGTTGGGAGGACTGTGAGGACTGGGAGGACTGGGAGAGTTGGGAGGACTGTGAGGACTGGGAGGGCTGGGAGGGCTGGGAGGACTGGGGGGACTGGGAGAGTTGGGAGGACTGTGAGGACTGGGAGAGTTGGGAGGACTGGGAGGACTGGGGGGATGGGAGGGCTGGAGGGCTGCGGGGGTTGGGGGGACTGGGGTCTGGGAGGACTGGGAGGGCTGGGAGGACTGGGAGGGCTGGGAGGACTGGGAGGGCTGCGGTCTGGGGGGACTGGGAGGGCTGGGAGGACTGGGAGGGCTGGGAGGACTGGGAGGGCTGGGAGTACTGGGAGGACTGGGAGGGCTGGGAGGACTGGGAGGGCTGGGAGGACTGGGGGGGCCTGGGAGGGCTGGGAGGACTGAGAGAGTTGGGAGGACTGGGAGGACTGGGGGGATGGGCTGGGAGGACTGGGGGGGCTGGGAGGACTGGGGGGCTGGGAGGACTGGGGGGGTGGGAGGGCTGCAGGGGTTGGGGGGACTGGGAGGGCTGGGAGGACTGGGAGGACTGAGAGGGCTGGGAGGGCTGGGAGGACTGGGAGGACTGGGAGGACTTGGAGGACTCGGGGGACTGGGAGGAGTGGTAGGGCTGGGAGGACTGGGAGGGCTGTGAGGGCTGGGAGGACTGGGAGTACTGGGAGGACTGGGAGGGCTGGGAGGACTGGGAGGGCTGGGAGGACTGGGAGGGCTGGGAGTACTGGGAGGACTGGGAGGGCTGGGAGGACTGGGAGGGCTGGGAGGACTGGGGGGGCCTGGGCTGGGAGGGCTGGGAGGACTGCGAGGACTGGGAGGACTTGGAGGACTGGGAGGACTTGGAGGACTGGGAGGACTGGGAGGACTGGGAGGGCTGGGAGGACTTGGGGGGGCTGGGGGGCCTGGGAGGACTGGGAGAGTTGGGAGGACTGGGAGGGCTGGGAGGGCTGCAGGGGTTGGAGGGATTGGGAGGGCTGGGAGGGCTGGGAGGTCTGGGAGGACTGGGAGAGATGGGAGGATTGGGAGGGCTGGGCGGACTGGGAGGACTGTGAGGGCTTAGAGGACTGGGAGGACTGGGAGGGCTGGGAAGGCTGGGGGGGCTGGGAGGACTGGGAGGACTGGGAGGGCTGGGAGGACTGGAGGGGGCTGGGAGGTCTGGGAGGACTGGGAGGATTGGGAGGGCTGGGAGGACTGGGGGGGGGCTGGGAGGTCTGGGAGGACTGGGAGGACTGGGAGGGCTGGGAGGGCTGGGGGGGCTGGGAGGACTGGGAGATTGGGAGGACTGGGAGGACTGGGAGGGCTGGGAGGACTGGAGGGGGCTGGAAGGTCTGGGAGGACTGGGAGGACTGGGGGGGGCCTGGGGGGCCGGACCATCAGGCTGTCCCAGGCGGCCCTCGGCCCGCGTCACCCGAGCACACTGGCAGGAGACACACTGCCCGCCGTGTCCGGGTCCACAGTGGCTGAGCTCGGCGCGGGCGGGGCTGGTGCGGCCAGGAAGGCGACGCCGTGGCCCCTGTGGGAGGCTGGAGTCCAGGGCGGCTGGGGTCAGGCAGCATCTGCAGCCGCCCAGACCCACTGCAGCCGCCGCCTTCTGCCCAGGCGCGTGCCACGGACCGCAGCCCACGCCGCGTCTGGCCCCCTGGGGGTGGGCTCCCACCCTTCCCGCTGCCAAAGCTGTTCGTCCTCTCACATCGCGGTGCCTCCCTCGCCCGCGGCGTCCGCGGCCCGGCCTCTCCGCGCGGCCCGGACACGGAGAGTGTTTGCAGAACCTTTCAACCCAAATACCGGCTCCGCAGGCAGGCGGCGGGAGGGCAAAGGTGACGGGGCGAGGGCTCGGGGTGGGAGCAGACTTCCTCTCTCGCGGGTTTGCTGATTCTGGCTTTGGTTTTCCTCCCCCCACCCGTGCCTGGACCTGCACAGCCACACAGCGCTTCTTCCCTAAGTCCTCACCGAGGTATTTGTCGCAATTGCAGAGAGGCAGGAAGGAAGAGGGAGAGAGAGAAATACCGAGAGAACTAGGGGAGGGAGCACCAGTTGGTTGTCCCCTATACGCACCCCAACTGGAGATCAAACCCCCCACCTAGGTCTGTGCCCTCGCCTAGAATCGAACCCACAACCCATTTCTGCTGGCAAGCCGCCCGGTCTGGCCGCTTGGTCAGGACGGCCCCAGGAAACGCCTACCAGGGGCCCTGAGGGGCACCGGCACCTGCAGACCCAGCGCCCGGGCACCAGGAGGGACCGTGAGGCCCGCCAGGGGCAGGGCCAGCGGGGCGTGGAAGCTAGAGGCATCCTCCCCGAGGAGTGGTGGAGGGAGCGCCCCCTAGAGGGCTGAGTGGGTTCCTCTACTGACATGCAGCCGGGACAGTGAGGGCCAAGAGGGACCGAGTGTGTGTGCATGCGTGTGTGCGTGCGTGTGTGCGTGTGTGTATGTGCGCGTGTGTATGTGCACGCGTGCGTGTGTGCGCGTGTGTGCGCGCGTGTGTATGTGCGCGCGTGCGTGTGTGCGCGCGTGCGTGTGTGTGCGTGTGTGCGTGTGTGTATGTGCGCGCGTGCGTGTGTGCGCGTGTGTATGTGCGCGCGTGCGTGTGTGTGCGTGTGTGCGTGCGTGTGTGCGCGTGTGTATGTGCGCGCGTGCGTGTGTGCGCGTGTGTATGTGCGTGCGTGCGTGTGTGTGTGCATGTGTGTGCGCGTGTGTATGTGCGCGCGTGCGTGTGTGTGCGTGTGTGCGTGTGTGTGCGTGTGTGCTCGCGTGCGTGTGTGTGCGTGTGCGTGTGCGTGTGTGTGCGCATGTGTGCACCTGTGTATGTGCGCGCGTGCGTGTGTGTGCGTGTGTGTGTGTGCGTGTGCGTGTGTGTGCGTGTACGTGTGCGTGTGTGCGTGTGTGTGTGTGTGTGCGCGTGTGTATGTGCGCGCGTGCGTGTGTGTGCATGTGTGCGTGTGTGTATGTGCGCGCGTGCGTGTGTGCGCGTGTGTATGTGCGCGCGTGCGTGTGTGTGCGTGTGTGCGCGTGTGTATGTGCGCGCGTGCGCGTGTGTGCGTGTGTGCGTGTGTGTGTATGTGTGCGTGTGCGCGCGTGTGTGCGCGCGTGTGTGCGCGTGTGTATGTGCGCGCGTGCGTGTGTGCGTGTGTGCGTGTGTGCGTGTGCGCGCGTGTGTGCGCGTGTGTATGTGCGCGCGTGCGTGTTTGTGCGTGTGTGCGTGTGTGTGCGTGTGTGCTCGCGTGCGTGTGTGTGCGTGTGTGCGTGCGTGTGTGTGCGCGTGTGTGCGCCTGTGTATGTGCGCGCGTGCGTGTGTGTGCGTGTGCGTGTGCGTGTGTGTGTGTGTGCGTGTGCGTGTGTGTGTGTGTGCGTGTGTGTGTGTGTGCGTGTGCGTGTGTGTGTGTGCGTGTGCGTGTGTGTGCGCGCGCACATGTGCAAGAGCGCTCGGGTGCAGCATGATGGCCAAACCACTCTCAAGCCAGGCGCAGACGAGCCCGCAGCTGTGGCAGGGTCCCTGTCGCGGGGCTGCAGGCACGGTCCCTCCTTCCCGCTCCTGCCCGGAGGGAGGTGTGGGTTTCCCGCTCACCCCGCAGCCACTCAGCCTCATGCTCTTCCCCAGCCCCTGTGCCCCGGGCCTGGAAGCCCCCTTCCTGCCCAGCTGCAGTCCGTCCTGGCCCCACGTATTCCTCAGGGGCAGCTCGTGGCGCCTCTTGCCGGAAGTCTTCCCGAACCCCAGAGGTTCATTCCGTCTCTCCGTCTCTGTCTCTCTGCCTTTCTCTCCGGGCTGCTATAGGACTGTGTTCCTCTCAGACCAGTGACAATGGGGTCACACAGCCCGCCAGCCCCCCCGGGGCGCTGGAGGGCGCGCCCCACAGCCTGGCTCCCGCTCAGCCCCAGAGCCCACCCACCCGAAGGCGCGCACGGAAGCTGCTGTGCCGCCATGTGCCCCGTCACCTCAGACGGCACTGGGCCTCGGCCTTCCCGTCCACGGGGAGGGCTCCCGGCCTTGGCCTGGCCGGGTAACCACCGGGCGTGTTTGCCGAAGCAGAGGCGGCATGTCGCAAGGGAGAGGCGCCTAGGCCGGCGGGGAGGCCCGGTCCCGGGAAGCCGTCCTGAGATCAAGTCGCAGACGCAGACAAGCCGTCTGGCTGGTGTGAGCCAGCTGCCCTGCCACCAGCCAAGGCATGCGTCCCAGAGCCGGGGCCGGGCCCTGCCGTCAGCTGCGGGCTCCGGGCAGGCACCTCGGCTCCCCTCAGTGAGGTGGGCACAAGCCGCAGGGCTGTCCAGGGCTGGAGGTCCATCACGGACACAGGAGTGTCCCCTCTGGCTGGCAAGAGGAGGTGCTTAGGACCGTGGGGGACGGTCACAGCCTGGGGTTCTGGTCTTGTTCGTTCTCAGGGGCACCCTGTGTGACGCAGTCCGGACCCCAGGTCAGCGTGTGGGCGGCCCCTCGGAGAGCAAGGCCAGGGCATGGGGCGTGCCTGCAGGGAGGTGCCCAGAGCAGGGGGCAGGAGGGCAGGGGACGGGGTGAGCCTGAGGGAAATACTGGTTTGCTTTTCATCCAGGGCCTTTTAGGGCGGATGGACAGGGAAGAGGGGTGGGTTCTGTAAGGAGGGTGCCCTGCCTGGGTCACTGCGGGGAGGGGGAAGAGGGGGCGGGGGGAGCTTAGGGCCAAGGTGGGCTGACTCCGGCCTCTGTGTCCTCCGGATCACAGCGCTCACGTGAGGCCGGCCCCGATCAGGGGCTGATCCCGCCTCGGCCCCGGGAGCTGTGGCGGGGAAGCCGCCTGCTCTCCGCCGGCCTCACTGTGCCCGTCTGTGAAATGGGGACAGCACGCCGGTTCCTGGGGGATGTTGTGAAGGAGGCGCCGCTGTCCAGCACAGCCAGCGCCTGGCACCTTGCCGGACGCGCCGGGAAGGCCACCATTCCCGGAGCCGCCCCTTCAGGACAGTGACACCCGTGTCTGCAAACGCTTTATTGCGACGGCGGCCCCACGGCCCGCAGCCGGGCAGGGGTCTCCCAGCAACAGCCCACGCCAGGCCCCCCCGCGCCCCCGACCACGCCCCGGGGCGGTGACTTCCTCCCGGGATGGTCCCTCGGGGGGCCCCTCGCTTTCTCAAAGGAGCAGGGGTGACTGGCAGGGGACACCCCAGCCTTTGGACCGATGTCAGGACCCTTCCGTCCTCCACCTGACGGATGACGGAGAAACCGAGTCCAGAGCGGGAAGCATGACCCACGTCACAGCCCGCTGGCCGGGCAGGGCCACGCTGCCGCCGCCCTCCCAGCCCGCTCCCGCTGTCAGGAATGGCGGCCAGCGCCGCTGACCGGGGCTGGGGCTGGGCCTGGGCACAGGCTTCCTGGCGGAATGTCTGGGGACGCCGTCCTGTGGAGCCGGTGGCGGGGCTGGGAGCCAGGGGCCGTCCTGGGCCTCTAACTGCCGGCGGCCTCGGACGAGTCCGCCCAGCTCTGGGGCCTCCGTGGGAACGGCCACTGGTGAGGGGGAGGCGTGACCGGGTGTCCCCCGGGCTGCGTGGGGCGCCTGGCCTCGCCGGGCGGGGGAAGAAGCCGTCCTGGCACCGAGTTGGTGCCGCTGCTGCTGCTGCTGCTGCTGGCCGAAGCCTCGCCGGACCCTAAGCGCGCGTCTCCTAAGGCCGCACGGATGGACGGCGCAGAGCATCCCCCACCCCCCGCTGGGGCCGGGCTCAGGGGGCGGGGGCGGGGGCGGGCCCCGCGGGGCGGGCCACCTTGCCCAGGAAGAGCACGCCCTCCGCGCTCACGATCGCCAGCAGGAAGGGCCTGTCGAACACCATCATCTGAGCGCCCACTCGGGCCGAGCGGAAGGCGAACACCACGCCCGTGGCTGCAGCCGCCTGGGTCCCCGCCTCGTCCACGTCGGCCACGGCTCTGTGCACCATCTGCCGAGACACGGCCCCACTCACCGGGCTGGCGGGGACCGCCCACGGGCGAAGCCACTGCCGCCCGAGTCCCTGACCAAGGCCCCACAGCCGCTCCCGCAGGTGGGAGCGAGGCCACGGCCCAGCGGCTGTGCGCCCGGCCCGGGCCCGCGTCTCAGCGAATTCTCGCGGCGTCTCACGGCGAGGGTGGCCGCTCAGACTTTACAGAGGGAGGGGCCTCAGAGAGGCCAGGCCATCGCTGGAGGCCACACAGCTGAGGAGGGAGGAGTTGCCGCCTGGTTTTGAGTTTTGATGGTTGAATCCAGGGCTCCTTCCCCCAAGGCAGGCTGGGCGTGGCTTCTCATTGCACAGAGGGTATGAGACACAAGAGGAGGAAGAAAGAATATGGAATGTGGAGAGGAGGGGGGTGGGGTGGGATGGGGTGGGATATGATGGGACGGAACAAAAGTATAGAATAGAACATAATAGAATAGAAAGAATAGAATGAATAGATAGAATAGAATGAACAGAATAGAATGGAATAGAATAGAATAGAATAGAATAGAATAGAATAGAAATAATAGAATGAGTAGAACAGAACAGAACAGAAAGAACAGAATGTCTCTGGAGGCAGGAGCCCAGGGCCCGCTCACCTGGGACACCTGGATGTCGGAGTGGTTGGTGAAGCCGGCCAGGTCGGCGCGGGAGGTAAAGAGGTCCCGGATGCCCAGCGTGGGGAGGACCTTCTCCAGCTGGTAGGAGCCCTCGATGGAGAACTTGGGAAGGTAGAGCTGGAGCTTCCTGGAGGAGAAAAGAAGAGAGGAGAGAAGAGGAGAGAGGAGAGGAGAGGAGAGGAGAGGAGAGGAGAGGAGAGGAGAGGAAACAAGAGAAAAAGAGAAGAGAAGAGGACCTTTCTAGAGTCTTCCAGAGCACCCAGTTGTCGGCTCACATCCCTGCCGTCTCCCCTCAGCTCCACGTGACCCTTCGCCCCCGGCCTAGAGGAGAGTCTGTGCCACTCTGGACTGGGACTGGGCCGTCCAGGGCTCACTGACCCCCTCCGATGGCACCGCCAGGAAAGCAGCGTCCGGCCCCAACCCCAGCACCTGGGCCAGGCCCCGGGGCCGGGCCGTCCCTGGTGCCTCCGGGCTCGGAGGCGGCTCCCGGGCTGGTGAGTGCTCGGCCCCAGCGGTGGCCCAGGGACACGCCTCCCGGGCGGGGTGCAGGGCTGGGCTGGCCAGTCCCGCCGGAAGTACCTCTTGGTGAGCTTCCTGAGCCACCGGGCCAGGGTGTGCTGGTCCAGGCCGGCCTCCACCTGCCCCATGCGGCCCTCGCCGGGGAGCACGAGGAGAGCCGTGGCGTTGCCGTGGTAGGGCAGCCCCACCACCCTGCAGGAGAGGCTGCGGTCCAGGAGGTAGTCGAACTCGCCCTCGCGCCTCATCATGGGCACCGGCACCGCCGTCTGCGGGGCCACGTGGAAGGCCTGCTGGCGGGTGCTCTGCGGGTCGAAGTGCGTCTCCCACTTAGCTGTAGGCAGACGGGACAGAGACGGGGTTCTCAGCGGCGGAAAGCTCGGACAAGAACCCGTCCCCCAGAGGTCACCCCTTTAGAGCCACCAGGGGCTGCTGCGCCCCACGACCCCTTTGTTATCTGGGGCTGGGGAGGAACTTGCAACCAAGGTACATGCCCCCGACAGGAATCGAACCTGGGACCTTTTGGTCCCGGGCTGACGCTGAGCCTCACGACATCCAGGTGTCCCAGGTGAGCGGGCCCTGGGCTCCTGCCTCCAGAGACATTCTGTTCTTTCTGTTCTGTTCTACTCATTTTATTATTTCTATTCTATTCTATTCTATTCTATTCATTCTATTCTATCTATTCATTCTATTCTTTCTATTCTATTATGTTCTATTCTATACTTTTGTTCCGTCCCATCATATCCCATCCCATCCCATCCCACCCCCCTCCTCTCCACATTCCATATTCTTTCTACCCACTGAGCCACACTGACGGGCTGGAGCATGCTTTTCACTGAAGCAGCGGAGCAGAACGAGGACGCGCCGGTGGAGCCAGGGCCTCACCTCTGAAGAAGATGTAGCTCACCAGGACCATGGCCTCCGAGCTGTCCAGGTCCCTCACCAGGTCCACGATCCTGCCCTCCGTCCGCTGGGCCACGTACGCGTTGATCTGCCTCTGGGCCGCCGCGGGGTCCTCGAAGCGGGTGGGCACGGCGTCGGCCAGGTACAGGGTCCTCAGGGCACTCAGGACGGCGTCCCGGACGCGCACGGCCGGATGGACGAACAGCGCGCTGCCCAGGCTCAGCTGCAGGCCCCCCCGGGGCCGGCGCAGCCCCTGCAGCCGCCGCTGGAAGCCCCGGTGCAGCGCGGCCTCCTCCTCGGGGGCCCCCCGGGCATGGAGGCCCAGGCCCTCCAGGATCTGTGCCTTCGTGCCGGCCCGCGCGCCCAGGGAGACCATGGCCAGCGACATGGCGACGCTCAGCGGGGAGAAGAAGACGTTCTGGCCGGGGCTGGCGGCCACCAAGGCCCTGAAGAGGTCGAAGGTGAAGTTCCTGTGAGCAGGGGTGGCTGTGGCCGGCAGCTCCCTGGCCCTCTTCTTGGTCCAGGAGTGCCGGTGGCGGAGGCTGGCGCCCTGCGGGCTGAGCAGCGCCAGGCAGAGGAGCAGGCAGAGCTGCATGGCGGCGCCTCTGGTGCTGGAGGGAGAGCGAGAGGACGGCTCAGGAGGTGGTGCGGCCCGCGGGCTGCTCAGGGGACAGAGCCGGAGGCCGGCTCCCGAGAACCCACACCGAAGAGCCACCTCCCAGAGAAACGCTGGGCCGGCCGGTGGGGCTCCAGGTTAGTGCCAGTCTGAGACCCAGGAGTCCGGGTTCGATTCCCGGGGCTCCAGGTTAGTGCCAGTCTGAGACCCAGGAGTCCCGGTTCGATTCCCGGTCAGGGCATGTGCCTGGTTGCAGACTTGATCCCCAGTGAGGGGCGCTCAGGTATGTGTGTGGGGGGTGATCACAGTGATACACAGAATTACAAATGATTCCTCCCATCATTGATCTCTCTCTCTCTCCCCCTCTCCCTTCCTCTCTGACATCAATAAAAATATATATTTTGGAAAAATGAGTCAAATGCAGGCACAGACCTGAAGCTCGAGGAGTGTGAGCTGTGGGCGTGGCAGCACCTGGCCAGGGCCACCCCTCCGCCCGAGACCCCATTTCCTGGGCTCTGCTGTGGGGCGCATTCTCTCTCTCTCTCTCTCTCTCTCTCTCTCTCTCTCTCTCTCTCTCTCTCTTTCCAGCAGCCAAGCAAAGGAGGCCACACGGCCGTGCGTCTGCCCTGATGGAAGGCTATGCTTGTGTGAACATCCTTCAGCTGGGACCCCCCGCCTCCCACCCGACCGCCCCCGTCATCAGGCCCCAGCCCCGCACAAGCACTGCCAGAGCCACGTGACCCACACAAAACCAAACGCCCACAGCCCTGGCCGCTGTCCTGGGCATTGCTCAGAGCGGCCCTGCAGCTGAGGTTGGGGCGTGTGGAGGGGCGAAGGGGAGCGGGGTGGGCGGAGGGGGCAGAGATACCAATGAGCTCAGCAGTGGGGCAGCACCTGGCTGCAGTCCTGCCTCTGAGCCAAACGGAGTGACTCCGAACAGCCCCGGGCACTGGCCCCGTCTGCACCTGAGCTCACAGAGGAGCCCGTGTGGAATGTTCTGGGCAGAACCTTGGTCCCCAGAACCGCGGGCGCTGCTCTGTCCTCACGTGTACCGACCCCTTTAGCTCACACCCACACGCGGAGGTGCGTTCCTCTGCCCACCCATTCCACAGACGGGACGGCCACGGCTCAGAGGCTGTCACCTGCTAGCAGCGGCAAAGCTTGGGCTCGGACCCAGCTCCGACTGTGCAAGGCCGCACTCCACGCCCGCCTGTGGCTCCCGCCGCCTCCGCTCTGCGTCACGGCCCCGTCTGTGTCCCGGCATCTGGGCAGATAACCAAGGAGCACGCGGCCTCCCGTGCCCACACGCCCGGCCTGGGAAAGAGGCGTCTGTGTCCTCTCCCAGCCACTCCAGGGTCTGTTCACCCGGGGGCGCTTCCTGCCGAGGGAGACACCCCTCGCCAGCAGGACCCCCTGCCACCCACGCTCAGGAGCTCCTGCTTAGACCGAGCCCAGAGGCAGCTGCGAGGGAGCAGGAGTGACCACTGCAGGCCTCCCCTCCTCCTTTCCTTCCCTCCTCTCCTCCTCCCTCCTCTCCTCCTTCCCTCCTCCTTCCCTCCTCCTTTCCTCCCTTCCTTTCCTACTCCTTCCTCCCCTCCTCTCCTTCCCTCTCCTCCCCTCCTCCCATCCTCCCTTCCTCCCCTCCTCCCCTTCCCCATTCTTCCCTCCTCCACTCCTCCCATTCTCCCTTGACCTTGGCCCAGGCCTCCCTTCCTCTCCTCCTCCCTCCTCCCTTCCCCCCCTCCCCCCCCCCCCCCTCCTCCTCCCTCCTCCCTTCCTCCCCTCCTCCCTCCTCCCTTCCTCCCCTCCTCCCCTCTTCCCTGCTCCCTTGACCTTGGGTGGCCTCCCTTCCCCTCTCCGGGCCTCAGTTTATTCCAAACAATGGCAGGTCTGTCCCTGAGGAAGCCAGCAACCCTAGACCCGAGGGCCAAAGCCACTTCTCCTGGGGCCCCGGGGTCTCCCTGAGGAGCTGGCCCCCTGGGAGAGGCCCCGGGGTCTCCCTGAGGAGCTGGCCCCCTGGGAGAGGCCCCGGGGTCTCCCTGAGGAGCTGGCCCCCTGGGAGAGGCCCCGGGGTCTCCCTGAGGAGCTGGCCCCCTGGGAGAGGCCCCGGGGTCTCCCTGAGGAGCTGGCCCCCTGGGAGAGGCCCCGGGGTCTCCCTGAGGAGCTGGCCCCCTGGGAGAGGCCCCGGGGTCTCCCTGAGGAGCTGGCCCCCTGGGAGAGGCCCCGGGGTCTCCCTGAGGAGCTGGCCCCCTGGGAGAGGCCCCGGGGTCTCCCTGAGGAGCTGGCCCCCTGGGAGAGGCCCCGGGGTCTCCCTGAGGAGCTGGCCCCCTGGGAGAGGCCCCGGGGTCTCCCTGAGGAGCTGGCCCCCTGGGAGAGGCCCCGGGGTCTCCCTGAGGAGCTGGCCCCCTGGGAGAGGCCCCGGGGTCTCCCTGAGGAGCTGGCCCCCTGGGAGAGGCCCCGGGGTCTCCCTGAGGAGCTGGCCCCCTGGGAGAGGCCCCGGGGTCTCCCTGAGGAGCTGGCCCCCTGGGAGAGGCCCCTCCCAGGCTCCCAGCTGCGGGTTGGGGACCCGGAAACCTCGCTCCATGCGGCCCCCTCTGTACGGAAGCCACCGCTGACTGAGAACCCACAGGACGGTCCACGGAGATCGCGCACTTCCTCTCCGCACAGCGAGCACCGGGCTCCTCGGAGGAGACGGCCCAGTGAGAGGCGCGGCTGGCCCAGCCGGCGGGGAGGCTCGGGATTGACCCAGCTCCTCCAGCCGTGTCCGCGCTGTGCCCTGCTCCCTGCTCCGCCTGAGGAACCGCCCATGGTTCCTCCCCGTCACCCCGACCGCCCAGCCCCTGTGCGCACCCGTCTCTCCAGGCTGTTACGGTCCTCCCCGGAGCCCGTGTCCGATCATGGCCCCGAAGAGGACACAGAAGGCCAGAGAGGCCCCGCCCCCATGTGGAGGCCGGGGTGCTCACTGCAGGGTTTCTGGTTCCAACGCCCAGGTGCCCCGGCACCCTTCCTTCGGGCCTTGCCGCTGTGTGCCCACTTCGAGCCCCCGGTGCCCGCAGAGCCCGCCCTGGCCCTCCCCTGCGCCCGAGCCGGCGTGCCTGCAGGAACGCCCCACGTGTCCGAGGGAAGGCGGCCGGGCAATGGCGCTCACGTGGGCTCCGGGCCAGAGTGACCCCCCATCCATGGCCCGAACCTGCTGGCGTGGATTCCACGTTAGGCAGCCCAGTCCCACAGGTCACGTGGGCTCCGCGGAGGCAGGTGTGCGGGGGGGGGGGGCGGGGAGGGAGGGTCTGCCCGCTGTGTGCTAATTCCAGGGTCAGGCTGCGGTTCACCAGGGAGGGGGCTGCTGGCCCGGAGCAGGCCCTCTCGATGCTGCAGCTCCTGCGCTCGTTTCCTAGAGACACAGGAAGCTCCTCTCCCGTGAGTCCTCGTTCTGTTTGTTTAACCCGTGGCCGGGTGCCAACAGCTCCCGTGGCACCTCCGCCCGCAGCCTTACCCGGGAAATGGGCCACGTCGGTTATTGTCCTGCTTCCCGAAGGCCAGAGAGCCAGGCAGGTCTGGTGCAGGGAGCCCTCCTGTGCACGGCCATCGTCCGGCTCCCGGCCCCGCTCCCGGCCCTGCCTGCTGGCCTTCGGCGGGCCGCTCTGGGCCGTGGGGAGGTGTGTGTGGGAGAGGCGGCTGCTCTGGGCGCTGTGGGCGGTCTGCAGCCTCCTGCTCTCCGCTCGCCAGGCGTCACTGCGTGGAGACCCCTCCCGTGTGACACTAACCGGCCAGGAGTGGCCAGATGTGCCCCAGGGGCCGGGAGGGGTGGACTGGCCTGAGTGAGAGCCATCCCCTGATCAATCATAGCTGGTCCAGCTGTAAGCTGCATCTCACCGAGAGAAACTGAGGCTCGGCCACACGTGGTGTCACGCCCAGGCCACCTCTGTGCCCAGAGGCCTGCGCCCTTCGCAACACTGCGGGGGTCCCTGCTCACCCGGCACCTCCCAAGGCTGCAGCCCTCCAGCCCCATAACCGCAGCCCATTCCCGCACCCTCCTCACCGGCCCCCAGCCCACGGCCACGCGTGCCGTGCCCGTCCTTACCCTGTGCCAGGCGAGGGCGCAGCAGTGGAGGCAACGGCCTGGCTCTGGCGGGGCAGAGGCTGCTGAAGTGGAGCCAGTGCTTGTCACTGACCAAGTGGGGCTGTGGCCCCGCCCCTCCCCGGCCCCGCCCCTCCCCGGCCCCGCCCCGCCCCTCCCCGGCCCCGCCTCCCAGCCCTGCTCTGCTGTCCCTCCAGCCTCCAGCCCACGGATAGCTACGTGGGCTCTGACCAGGGTCACCTATCCACTGCCCGGCGAGCCCCGAGGGGGCTGAGGGGGCTCAGTAAAGGAACAGGGGGATCTCCCAACACCCCAAAACATGCCTCTTTGGGGATGATTGCTTTAGTCGAGTCAATTTTTAAAAAAATCTTCATCCGAAGATATTTTTCCACTGGTTTTTAGAGAGAGTAGAGGAGTGAGGGAAAGAGAAAAACCCGGACCCTCCGGTCCGCAGGCTGCTGCTCTGTCCACAGCGCCGAACCGGCCAGGGCTAGTCTGGTCAGTTTTAAGAAACAGCCCCCAGGGAGACGCCCAGAGCCCCAGCCTGTGAGGGGACCCGCCGCCCTCACCGCCAGGGACAGGCGAGGGCCCCACGGAGCCTGGCCTGGCCACGGGCTTCCTGTCACCTCGGTCTCACCTGGCGGGGGCATTGCAGGGGGTGGCATCGGCTCTGGAGAAGAGGCTGGGCAGGCACCGGGCAGGCACTTCGGGCAGCCGCCCCCCGGCTGGGTCCTGGCTCCAGGGCCACTTTGCTGTGGTGGGGGCTACAGACACATACCCCACCCCACCCCGCCCACCGTCTCCGTCCTTCCCTCTGGACTCATAATCAGTCAACAAAAGCAGACGAACAGGAGGGAATTGTGCTTTGATGTTTGCACATGGGCGTCCAATACACACGGGAAGTGCACACGGTGAGGCCAGGCATGACATTTTGGACGCTGCAGGCATTAGCTCCTGTACAGTCCTCCATGGAACCTCCTCAGTCCAAAATGTCACCCATACAACTGTGATCATTGGCACCGAAGAGGACACAGAGGGTCAGAGAGGCCCCCGCCCCCCGCAATGTGGAGGCCCGGGGTGCTCACTGCAGGGTTTCTGGTTCCAACGCCCAGGTTCCCCGTCACCCTTCAGAACGCAGCTCGGGGCAGGGACAGAAATAACGGGGGCGTGGCGGTGTTTGGCTGAGGCCTGGCCTGAAGCCCTCCTGCTCAGTCCTTACTGAGTCTGGTCTCCTTTTATAAGATTTCGTGTTAGGCTCTGGCTGGCCGCACGGTGGCTAGACAACCATACACCGCACACAGGGCTCCCCGATTCGCCCAGCCCCCCACTGCTCTGTGCAGTTATTCCGACGGCGTGACCTGCCCAGGCCGCTCTGTGGCCGCCCTCCGCACGGCTCAGTCCCTCTGCCTCTCCGCCCGTCCCCTTGCCCCTCTGCACCCCGTCCCCTCGCCCCTCCGCTGGCAGCCACTGCCCTGGCCTCTGTGGCTACGAGTCCGTTTCCGTTTGGCTTGTCCTTGATTCCACGTTTCCACGTGGAAAGGCGATCATGTGATGTTTGTCCTTCCCTGACTGGCGGCTTATGCCCTCCAGGCCCATCTATGATGTCACAAACGGGAAGATTTCACTCTTGAGGGGCATCCACGGTGTCCCTGTCCGCCGCTCTCAGCCACGGGGCCTGGGCGGAGCCGGGGCCGCCGCAGGGTGGGCTCTGTCCATGCCGCCTCGGTGCCCAGAGGAGCCGCCGCTGTCCTTCCAGTGACTGTCTGGCTTCCTCACATCCGCCCCACAGGCGGGTCACTGGGCCCGAAGGTTCCGTTCTGAGTGTGCGGAGCAAGCGCCATGCTGCTGTCCATGTGGCCACGCCCGTCGCCACCTCATCCACCCCCCCCCCGTCCCCCCCACCCCAGTGCTCGAGGCTCCCTTTGCCCCCCGCCCCCCGCCAGCGCCTGTTTGTGGATCTACTGATGACGTAGGATAAACAGCTCACACTCACCCCCCAGAGCCAGCTTAGGCCGGCCAGCTCTGGTTCCCTACGCTGCAGCCAGGGGTTCACGCCGCCACGGGCCACGGGCCACGGGCCACGGGCCACGGGCCACGGGCCACATTCCGGCGGGAACTGAGGGGTTCAGAGTCTCACTGGGACTGCGGTGAGGAGCCCTTCATCAGCCCCTGACAGCACCCGTGACGGAACGAGGCTCCGAAGCACCAGGGACCTCTCTGAGCTGTGACGAGGGACGGAGTGGCCGTGGCCGTGTCCGGGCGGCCGGAGTGAGGGCCAGGCCCGCACAGAGCGGGCAGTCTGAGCCCCCACTGCTATGCCTCTGCCTGCCCCGACTTTCAGAACACCTCCAAGATGCTGCTGCTGGCTCGAGCTTTGTTTTATTTTATTTTATTTTTATTTTTATTTTATTTTATTTTATTTTATTTATTTTATTTTATTTTATTTTATTTTATTTTAATATATGTGGATTTCAGAGAGGAAGGGAGAGAGAGAGAGAGAGAGAAGCATCAATGAGGAGATGATCATTGATTGGCTGCTGGGGATGGAGCCCACAACCTGGGCATGTGCCCTGACCGGGAATCGAACCCCTAGCCTCTTGGTTCCTGAGTTGACAACCCCTGTCAAGAGCTTCCCTCCTCCGGGAGGCCCTCCCGCTTCCTGGTTAGCAGCAGTCTGCCGCGAGTGACGAGGGAAACATGGTGCCCTCTCCCGCCCCCATCGCCTCCCACTCCGCCATCGCCTCCCACTCCGCCGCAGCGGGGTCCAGGCTACACCCCCCAACACACACACACACACACACACACACACGCACACACACACACACCCGTGCTCACAGAGCGCCCGCCCCCTGGCCTCCCTCCGAGGACAGACGGCCTGTTCCCGCTGCAGAGAACTCTGCCTCACGGACACACGCCCTCGAGCCCGGAGCACGGGCCCCCAGAAGCGGCCTCACCCATGTGACCAGGGAGTTACCGGGGAGTGACCGGGGGAGTGACCCGGGGAGGGCCGCGGAGCGAGGGCCCGGCCGCTCCTGGGGACAGCGTGTCCGCCCCGAGCCTCCGTGTATTTGCTTTCCCGAGGCTCCAAAGGGCGTCTGGCCCCGAGGGCGGAACTCGGCGGTCACCATCGGTCCCGGGCTGGGGCGATAGGGGGCAGAGCACACAGCTCGGGCAGTGCTCACAGCCTCTCCTCCCCTCACCCACCGACCCCCACCCCCACCCCACTCACTCCGCCAGGAGTCTGGGCCTCAGCCACTGTCACACCCTGTGATCCGCCCGAGGGCCAGGAATGGGGTGACAGGGAGGTAGAGGGGGGACTGGGCCCAGGGAGTGGGGTGACAGGGAGGTAGAGGGGGGACTGGGCCCAGGGAGTGGGGTGACAGGGCCCAGGTAGAGGGGTGACAGGGCCCAGGGAGTGGGGTGACAGGGCCCAGGTAGAGGGGTGACAGGGCCCAGGTAGAGGGGTGACAGGGCCCAGGGAGTGGGGTGACAGGGCCCAGGTAGAGGGGTGACAGGGCCCAGGGAGTGGGGTGACAGGGCCCAGGTAGAGGGGTGACAGGGCCCAGGGAGTGGGGTGACAGGGCCCAGGGAGTGGGGTGACAGGGCCCAGGGAGTGGGGGGACTGGGCCCAGGTAGAGGGGGGACTGGGCCCAGGTAGAGGGGGGACAGGGCCCAGGGAATGGGGTGTGCAGCCCGGTAGTGGGGGGACAGGGCCCAGGGAGTGGGGGACTGGGCCCAGGTAGAGGGGGGATTGGGCCCAGGTACTGGGGTGACAGGGCCCAGGGAGTGGGGGGACCAGGCCCAGGGAGTGGGGTGTGCAGCCCGGTAGTGGGAGGACAGGGCCCAGGGAGTGGGGGACTGGGCCCAGGTAGAGGGGGGACTGGGCCCAGGGAGTGGGGGGACCGGGCCCAGGGAGTGGGGGGACCGGGCCCAGGGAGTGGGGTGACAGGGCCCAGGGAGTGGGGTGACAGGGCCCAGGGAGTGGGGGGACCGGGCCCAGGGAGTGGGGTGTGCAGCCCGGTAGTGGGGGGACCGGGCCCTGTCTTGGCGATGCTCCGTCTGACGGGGCCGCAGGAGTGTGTGGCGCAGGGTGCGTTGCTGGAAGAGAGGAGGCGTGAATGGCCCGGAGGAAGGCAGACCTCAGAGGGGGGAGGCCAGCCCCGGTCCTCTCCGCTCCCTTCCCCAGCCCTGTCTCCGCGGCCGTTCCGTCCCCGCGGCCCGCCCCTCCCCGCACGTGGCCCGGCTGGGTTAGAGAGCCCGCACGCAGTCACTGGAACACCGGGGCAGCGGGTGTGGGCACTTCCTGGTTTGGGGCGAACACGGGGGCTACCGGCCCGCCTCCTCCCTGGGGGGGGGGGTCCAGGCTTCTCCTCCTCGATTCTGGGGGACCCTCCCCACGAGTCACCCACCCCCTCAGAGACAGTCCGCGCGGCCCCGCCTGGGCCAGCCCCGCTGGCGCTACTGGGGAAACCGAGGCCTCCGAGGGAGGGACCGGCCCGAGGCCCAGAGCCGTCAGGCAGAGCAGGGCTGTGAGAGCAGCCCCCCTGGAACCCGGCTCCTCCTCCCGGCGGAGCACCGGGACCACCATGGCCTCGCCTCGGGGAGAGGCTGGCCCTCCGGGGCACGGGCGGGCGGAGCTGTTCCCCCTGCCAGCGCCCTTGGCGTCCCCCCTCCCCACCCCCTTCGGGAGCAAGGCACCACCTGCTGGGGTGGCTGTCTGCCCGCACCCCCTTCCCCCACACACACCGCACCAACCCCCTCGGCCCCGAGTCTGGGACCAGGTACGCAGGGTGTGCGGGGCCAACCCGGAGGGACGGGAAAGGCGTGCATTTATTAAGTGTTTGCTGTGTACAAGGCGCTGGGCCAGGCTCCTCGCCATCAGTCTGTTTAATGCACACAGCCACCCTCCGACGGAGCGGGGCAAGGCAGGGGTGGGGGTGGGGGGGCAGGGGGTGGTCTCCCGCCTCCCGGCAGACACTCACTGAAGGGGTGGCAGGGGTGCTGAGACCGCACAGCCGTGGGGGGCCGCGTGTCCAGTCCACACCGCCTGGTCCCCCCACTCCCCTCCCGCCTCCAGCAGCTTCTGCCCGGCCCGGCCCCGCTGCCCCCGGGCCAGCCCCTTGCTGCCCTCGCCAGCCCTGGGGCCAGCCCCGGACAGCAGCCCGGTGGGGCTAGGGCTGCGCGGGGTTGACGATCTTGCCCAGGAAGAGGATGCTCTGGGTGTCGGCGGAGAGGATGGCCAGCAGGAAGGGCCGGTCGAACTTGAGGATGCGCGGGCTGTGCACGGCGGAGAAGAAGGTGACGGACAGGCTGGTGGCCGCCGCGGCCTCGGTGCCCGCCTCGTCCACGTCCAGCACGGCCTTGTGGACGCTCTGTGGGGGTCACAGCGAGAGGCCTGAGCGGCCGAGGGGCTGAGGGGACAGAGCCCCCCGGGCGGCCGGGCGGAGCCCCAGCGCCCCTGGGGTCTCCCAGCGGAAGCTCTTAGCCACACCACAACGAGTGCCCTTCCCTGCGCACTTCCTGTCCCAGCACTTGCTAATCTTTTTCTTCTTTTTGTTTGTTTGTTTGTCAATCTTCACCCAAGGATATTTTCCCAATGATTCTCAGAGAGAGTGGAAGCGAGGGGGAGAGAGAGAGAGAGAGAGAGAGAGAGAGAGAGAGAGAGAAACATCAATGTGAGAGAGACACATCGCCTGGGTGCCTCCCACAGGAGCCCTGACCAGGTACACGCCCGTGACCGAAATCGAACCCGGGGCCTGTCAGTCCAGAGGCTGACGCTCTATCCACTGAGCAAACCGGCTCTTTAACCCCCTAAGCCTCCTCCCGGGAGGACACGCAGAGACCAGGGAATCGGCGAGGGCCTAAGAGGGGGACTGGGACTCAGCCCCTCAGGCCATGGCTCTGCCCCCTCAGGTCCTCCATGCCGCAGCCGCAGCCGCAGCCTCCTCTCTGAGCGCGCTGACCGCCCCGCCCGCCGCCTCGCTCCCCGGTCCCGCGTGGCATTGCCGCGCCTGCCGCTGTGACTGCGAAGGTGGCGGGAGCGCCCTCCGGGGACGGGCGCCTCTCCCAGCACCCCAGCACTGGCGGGGGCTCCTGGGCGCCCGGCCGGGCGATCGTCATAGGGGCTTTGAGGTCACACGGGGGCGCCGTGGCCCACAGCCGAGCCGGGCGCTGAGCCGCTGGCCGCTCACCTTGGACACCAGCAGGTTGTCCTGGGCCGCGATGCCCGACAGGTTGGCCCGCCGGGTAAACAGGTCCTGGATGCCCAGCTGCGGCAGCAGCTCGTCTAAGTTGTAGGAGCCGGAGGCGGAGAACTTGGGCAGATACAGCCAGAGCTTCCGGTAGTAGGCCCTGAAAGAGGCGGGGTGAGCACCCAGCCAGCTCCCCGGGGTCACTCCGCACCGCGTGCCCACCGCCCCGTCACCCCAGCGCCCCCGGGGGCTCCTCTCCCACAGAGGGCGCTTTCTGTGCGGGCCAGGCGCCCGGGGAGAAGGGGCCCCTCCGAGGCCCCGCCTGGGCTCTGCTGGGCCCCCGGCCTCACTTCTTCGGGACCTGACGGTGCCACAGACCACGTGCCCGGCCACAGGAATGGGGGCGGGGGGGTAGGTCTCCATCACACGCGCCTCCTGGAGGTCCTTCCTTACACTCAGCCCTCCCTGCTCTCCCTGCTGCTGGGTGGGCGGCTGGGGCTTCCTGACCCCGAGGGGCCGGTCAGCCCTCCTGACGGAGGTGCCCCCCCTGGCGCAGGACGGGCCCTCCGAGGGCTGGCGAGGACTGCAGCCCGCGCCCCGGCCCGCCACGGGAGGACAGTGGTGCGGAGGCGGAGGCGGCAGGGAGGTCACCGCTGAAAGCCCCTCTCCCCCTCCCCCCCGGCGGTCTCCGGTGCCGGTACCTCTTCTGCAGCAAGCGGCTCCACCTGTGGAGCATGCCCGGCGTCAGCACCGCCTCCACCTGCGCCATCTTCCCGCTGTCGGGCAGCACCAGCAGGGCCCGGGCGCCGCCCTGGTAGTCCAGCCGGAGCACCGAGCAGGGCACGTGCCGGTCGTGCAGGAACCAGTGGCTGTCCTGATCCTGGAACATCATGGGCACCTTGACCACCGTGTGCTCGTCCACGTGGAAGTCCTGGGGGGTGGTCCTGGAGCGGCCGAACGGGCTCTTCCACCGGCCTGCGGGGGGGGGGAGAGGCACAGGTGTCCGCGGCCCGCCAGCCCTCCTCCTGCCGGGGCGGCCCCTCGGCCACTCGGACCCCCGCCTTCCGGCTCAGTGGGGCCCCCTTGGTGGTGTGTATATTCTGCATTTAAATTACGCTTTAAAAGGAAGAGTCAGTATAATAGTGTGCAGCGACTAACACAAGATCTAAATAAAGTTTTCCATATCATAAAACCGCACATGTGCACATGTGCACAAACACACACACACATGCATGCATGCAAAACCAGCAAAATCTGAATAAAGCTTGTTGATTGTACTAATGTACGAACATGTATGTAACATGTTATCGAGGGGAATCTGGGGGAAAGGTCCATGGAGCACTCTGTACTACTGTTGCAACTTCCTATGAATTGCCAGCATTCGCAGAATTTGGCCGATTTTTTAAAGTTTTCGGCAGTGTGTGAACCTTCTCGTGTGACAGTCATGTGACGTCAGACCGGGCCGGCCCAGCAGCCAGACCACTTCCCGAGCCGCCTCGGAGCTCGGCACTTGGTGCCTGGCCTCTGGGCTCCTGATGAGCTCTAACTGGCCACCTGCACCGTTGGCTTCTCTGTCCCTCACCTCCCTCTTCCTCCAGGTGCTCATTCCTCCTCCTCCTCCCCCCCCCACAACCCTGCCAGCTCTCATTCCCCCAACCCTCCCGCTGAGCCCACGGAAGGAACCTGACTGACACACAACTGTCTCCCCGCACTGGGATTCCAACCGTGTTCATACGTGTGTGTGAGCCAAAGACGGGAAACAGTCATGCTAAAGTGCTAACATCCATCGCCTCAGGGTGGTAGAGGGCTAGGCAATTTCTATTTTCTCTTTTAGCATTTAAAAAAATATTTTATGTACTTCAGAGAGGAAGGGAGAGGGAGAGAGAGACATCCATGATGAGAGAGAATCACTGATCGGCTGCCTCCTGCACATCCCCTGCTGGGGATCGAGCCTGCAGCCTGGGCCTGTGCCCAGACGGGGAATCGAACCATGACCTCCTGGTTCATAGGTGGACACACAACCACTGAGCCAGGCCGGCTGGCTGCACTTGTAAAGGTTTTCTAAAAGAGCATCAATATCACTAGAGTAATTACAATTACTGTGATTATTTGTTGAGTATGTGTAGTGATCAGGGGGCAGGCAAACTTCCTTTGCAAAGGGCCAGGAAGTAAATACCTTAGGCTTTGCAGGTCATCCAGTCTCTATAGCCATGGCGTGTGTGTGTGTGTGTGTGTGTGTGTGTGTATGTGTGTGAGAGAGAGCAGCCAGGGGCAATGCCGGCATGAATGGGCATGGCTGTGTGCCAGTAAAACTTTACTGACGGGAACCCATCAGATCCAGCCGTGGGCTGTAGTTTACATGTTTGTAAACACCCCCTCCTAAGGTGTTTACAAACATGTGACGTCATGTGATCCGCAAAGACAAAACTGAAGAGGGGCTCTTACTGCCTACCCTCCCTTCACAAGAGCAGCCCGCCCTGTCCACACCGGGGGGAGGGGCAGAGCTGCAACATAAACTCAGACCTTCGGCTCTCGACCCTTGACCACACGCCTTCATCAATCACGGTCATTCAGAGAATAAGAAAGTAAGTCTCGAGGCATGACGCGAAGGGAACCCCAGTACTACACAATCTTAATCATCGGAAAGCTTTCTTCTAAGGAGTGCTTGGCCCCACCAGACCCAACCCACCCACCTTTTATTAAAAATACCTCACGTGTCATCCGAACCAGGAGGTCCCGGTTTCATTCCTAGTCAGGGCACAGGCCTGGGTTTCGGGCTCAATCCCCTAGGGGGCGTGAGGGAGGCAGCTGATCAGTGCTTCTCTCTCATCATGGATGCTTCTCTCTCTCCCTCTCCCTTCCTCTCTGAAATCCATAAAAATGTATTTTAACAACATACTTAACTGTAGAGGGCCCCTTGGGAATGCACATGGATGACCTTTAAATTAACGTCAGCTGAGTCCGAGGTGACTGGCATGGCCATCCCCCCGAAACAGCCTCCCAAAATGTCGGAGACCGTTATCAGTACCCATTTCTCATCTTTATCGGTGTGCTTGGAACGAGGAACGAATGGGACCCTGACTTCCCCAGGTCTTGATATACTAAATCCCAGGAATGAGGGAATGGGTAGGACCTGGGAACACCCAAAACTCCTTTGACCTTAACCCCCCCCTCCCCTCTGGAAATCAATAAACGTGCTGTGCTGTCTGCGGTGGATGGTGACTGTCCCTCCATCAGAGTGACAGCCTCCCATCCGGCACCCAGCTTTTGGGTCTATTTCTGCCTCTTGTCTCTTTCTTTCATTTCTTAATCCCCAGCTCCTCCGCTCAGGAACCGGTCCTTCCCCCTTTCCGTGCGGGACGCGGAACAAGGAGAAGCGTGCCACCGCACCTACCTGTATTAATGACCCAACGGGGGGAATACAGGCTCGGCCCGAGGCAGCAGCGGGTGGGCGCTCACCTTTGAAGTAGATGTAGTTCACCAGCACCATCACGGTGTCGGTGCTGAGGCTGCCCACCACGCTGTCGATCTTGCCGTGCGTCTCCTCCCGGACGTGGCTGTTGATGAGCCGGGCGGCGGCCTCGGGGTCGAGGAAGTCGGCGGGGAAGGGCTGGGCCCCGTAGAAGGCGGCCGTGTGGTTGCGGAAGGTTGGCCGGAGCGCCAGGGCCTGGCTCAGGAAGAGGGCGCTGCCCACGCGGGTCTCCAGCGAGCCGCGGGGCCGGTTGAGCGTGAGCAGCAGGTGCTGGAAGCCGCGGTGGATGTCCGGGGCGGACGTGTTGGAGAGGTTGAAGGCCAGGCCCTCCAGGATCTGGGCCCGGGTGTCGGCGCCGGCGCCCAGGGCCAGCATGGCGTAGGCGGCCGAGATGCTCAGCGGGGAGAAGAAGACGTTGCTCCCCGGGTTGAGGGCGGCCACCAGGTGGTAGAAGTTGAAGGCGAAGGCGGTGTTGCCGGGGGCGATCCTGAGGCTGGGGGCGCCCTCCTCGGCGCCGGGACCCCCCAGGGGGGCGTCGGCCTGGCCTCGGCCGCCGCGGGAGAGGGCCAGCAGCCCCAGCAGCATGAGCAGCAGGCGGGGTGCGCGCCGCATCTTCTGCCGGTTCCGGTCTGCGGGGGGCGGGGGCGTCCGACTGAGACTGCCCGCTGAGAGGTCAGCCGGGGCAGGCGGGCGGAAGACAGCCCTGGCTGGTGTGGCTCAGCGGATAGTGTTGGTCTGTGGACTGAGGGGTTCACAGTTCAGTTCCCGGTCAGGGCACAGGCCCGGGTTGCAGGCTTGATCCCCAGGGTGGGGCGTGCAGGAGGCAGCCGATCCGTGGTTCTCTCTCATCATGGATGTTTCTCTCTCCCTCTGTCTCCCTTCCTCTCTGAAATCAATTAAAGATAGGCTAGCAAGAACCGGGCCCCTCCCGTGTGGTGGCCGAGGCCCTCCCGCAGGCCTCTCCTGTGTCCACTGCCCCCCTGTGCCTCCCCCCCCCGCCCCCCCCCCCGCTGTGAGCTCCTCAGGGCACCGAATGCGGAGATGGGGCAGCAGCGGTCCCCGGCCACAGCCACCTCTCCGCCGGGACCACAGAGCTGGGACAGGTCCGCCACCCGCCCCGGGCGCCTTCCCTGGTCCAGGGCCCCTACGGCACCCAGGGTGCCGGTCACCAGCGGCCGTTCTAGCACCTGCTCCCCACAACCACACACACAGAATGCGGGGCCCTCCGGGCAGCCCCTCCTGCCTGGTGGAGCCGCAGACTGGATGGCAGCGCGGCTGCCGCGGCGAAGAAATGTTTGCTCAGAGTCAGCGGATCTGGCTCCTCCTCAGGAGACCCAACTGGCCAGGCAGGGGCCTGGTTTTCACCCCAAAGCCACCGGTGACCCCACCATTATCTGGCTCTCAGCCCCCTAAACCCAGCTGTCATCTCTGACCTCAGCCTGGCTCCCACCCACCTGCACCCGCCACCGAGCCATCCACTCACCTGCACCCGCCGCCGGGCCTCCCACCCACCCACCCGCACCCTCCACCGAACCTCCCACCCACCCACCCACCCGCACCCTCCACCGAGCCATCCACCCACCTGCACCCGCCGCCAGGCCTCCCTCCCACCCACCCGCACCCTCCACCGAGCCTCCCACCCACCCACCTGCACCCTCCACCGAGCCATCCACCCACCCACCCGCACCCTCCACCGAGCCATCCACCCACCCGCACCCTCCACCGAGCCATCCACCCACCCACCCGCACCCTCCACCGAGCCATCCACCCACCCACCCGCACCCTCCACCGAGCCTCCCACCCACCCACCCGCACCCGCCACCGAGCCATCCATCCACCCCCACCTGCACCCCGCACCGAGCCTCCCTCCTCCGAGCCATCCACCCACCCCCCCGCACCCTCCACCGAGCCATCCATCCACCCACCTGCACCCACCACCGGGCCTCCCACCCACCTGCATTGCCCACGGGGCCTTCCACCCACCTGCACCCGCCAGGCCATGCTCCGTGCCCCCACCTGGCCGCCCCACGCCAGGACCCATGCCAATCCTCAGCCTCCTGCACCCAGAGCTGGGCCCGACCTGTCCAGGCAGCCGGCCAGGCCGTGGGCTCCCGGGCCATAGTGTCACTGTGGCGGCTACTCACCTCCACTCGGCAGCTGGGGACCCGCCAGACAAGGCCGCTCGGGGCCGTGACCGCATCCAGGACGGTATTTAGGGGCAGAGGCCTGAATGCAGGCACTTGGATAACATACAATAACATCCACTCTGGCTTTCCAGCCATTTGCAGCGTTCGTGTCAGAGAGTCCGGGTGCAGCCTCTGTCCTAGCCCTGGCCCCACGGGAGCGGATGGCCACCCTGGCCCTGCCCGGCCACGGTCCCCGCGGCCCTGGCCACCCAGCTCCCCGTGGCCCTGGGAGCGCAGAATCAGCTCCCAGGCTCCTAGCTGCTCACCCGCCCAGCGTCCCCCCATGTTCCCCCCCACACACAGGGCTCCTGCCGCCCATCCCCACTCCTCCTGCCCGACCCTCAAAGCTGCTCAGCGGCCTGGCGGGTGACTGATCACAGGCCTCCCCCAAACACCGGGATCAGGAGCGGAAGGCCCGGCTCCCTGCCTGCAGCCCAGGGAGGCTGCTGGGGGTGGGCAGGAGCCGGGCCATGAGGGCGGGTGCACACGGGAGGGCCCAGCCTTCGGCTCTGCCGAGCCCGGAGGGCAGACACTGCCCACTCCGCCTCCCCGGCTTTGGCCGTGGACGGCCCAGCGGCAGGAGGGTCCTCACAGGCCGTGGCCCCTGAACTCCTAACGCAGGTCCAGGGTGGCCACCGTCCGGCC